>JBBBDQ010003158.1:0-29730 GCA_037127315.1 Ascarosepion bandense | reverse complement strand
TGTCGTATATTCGTGCTTCCGGCCATATCACGTTGAATACACCGGTTCTCGTTCGATCACCGACGTTAAGAAATGTTGAGCCAGGTCAGTACTTAGATGGGTGACCGCTTAGGAATACCAGGTGCTGTAAGCGTTCATTTTTTTTTTTGTCGGATAATCGTGCTTACGGCCATATCACGTTGAATACACCGGTTCTCGTTCGATCACCGAAGTTAAGAAATGTTGAGACTGGTCAGTACCTAGATGGGTGACCTCTTAGGAATACCAGGTGCTGTTAGCGTTCATTTTTTTTTTTTTTGTTTGTCGGATATTCGTGCTTACGGCCATATCACGTTGTATACACCGGTTCTCGTTCGATCACCGACGTTAAGAAATGTTGAGCCTAGTCAGTACTTAGATGGGTGACCGCTTAGGAATACCAGGTGCTGTAAGCGTTCATTTTTTTTTTTTTCATCGGATAATCGTGCTTACGGGCCTATCACGTTGAATACACCGGTTCTCGTTCGATCACCGAAGTTATGAAATGGTGAGACGGGTCAGTACTTAGATGGGTGACCTCTTAGGAATACCAGGTGCTGTAAGCGTTCATTTTTTTTTTTTGTCGGATAATCGTGCTTACGGCCATATCACGTTGAATACACCGGTTCTCGTTCGATCACCGAAGTTAAGAAATGCTGAGCCAGGTCAGTACTTAGATGGGTGACCGCTTAGGAATACCAGGTGCTGTAAGCGTTCATTTTTTTTTTTTTTTTTTGTCGGATATTCGTGCTTACGGACATATCACGTTGTATACACCGGTTCTCGTTCGATCACCGACGTTAAGAAATGTTGAGCCTGGTCAGTACTTAGATGGGTGACCGCTTAGGAATACCAGGTGCTGTAAGCGTTCATTTTTTTTTTTTTGTCGGATAATCGTGCTTACGCCCCTATCACGTTGAATACACCGGTTCTGGTTCGATCACCGAAGTTAAGAAATGTTGAGCCTGGTCAGTATTTAGATAGGTGACCTCTTAGGAATACCAGGTGCTGTAAGCGTTCATTTTTTATTTTTGTCGGAAAATCGTGCTTAAGGCCCTATCACGTTGAATACACCGGTTCTCACTCGATCACCGAAGTTAAGAAATGTTGAGCCTGGTCAGTACTTAGATGGGTGATCTCTTAGGAATACCAGGTGCTGTAAGCGTTCATTTTTTTTTTTTGTCGGATAATCGTGCTTACGGCCCTGTCACGTTGAATACACCGGTTCTCGTTCGATCACCGAAGTTAAGAAATGTTGAGCCTGGTCAGTACTTCGATGGGTGACCGTTTGGGAATACCAGGTGCTGTAAGCGTTCATTTTTTTTTTTTGTTTGTCGGATATTCGTGCTTACGGCCATATCACGTTGTATACACCGGTTCTCGTTCGATCACCGACGTTAAGAAATGTTGAGCCTGGTCAGTACTTAGATGGGTGACCGCTTAGGAATACCAGGTGCTGTAAGCGTTCATTTTTTTTTTTTTGTCGGATAATCGTGCTTACGGCCCTATCACGTTGAATACACCGGTTCTCGTTCGATCACCGAAGTTAAGAAATGTTGAGACTGGTCAGTACTTAGATCGGTGACCTCTTAGGAATACCAGGTGCTGTAAGCGTTCATTTTTTTTTTATCCGATATTCGTGCTTACGGCCATATCACGTTGAATACACCGGTTCTCGTTCGATCACCGAAGTTAAGAAATGTTGAGCCTGGTCAGTACTTACATGGGTGACCGCTTAGGAATACCAGGTGCTGTAAGCGTTCATTTTTTTTTTTTTTATCGGATATTCGTGCTTACGGCCATATCACGTTGAATACACTTGTTCTCGTTCGATCACCGAAGTTAAGAAATGTTGAGCTAGGTCAGTACTTAGATGGGTGACCTCTTAGGAATACCAGGTGCTGTAAGCGTTCATTTTTTTTTTTTTGTCGGATAATGGTGCTTACGGCCCTATCACGTTGAATACACCGGTTCTCGTTCGATCACCGAAGGTAAGAAATGTTGAGCCTGGTCAGTACTTAGATGGGTGACCGCTTAGGAATACCAGGTGCTGTAAGCGTTCATTTTTTTTTTTTTGTCGGATAATCGTGCTTACGGCCCTATCACGTTGAATACACCGGTTCTCGTTCGATCACCGAAGTTAAGAAATGTTGAGACTGGTCAGTACTTAGATGGGTGACCTCTTAGGAATACCAGGTGCTGTAAGCGTTCATTTTTTTTTTTTGTCGGATAATCGTGCTTACGGCCCTATCACGTTGAATACACCGGTTCTCGTTCGATCACCGAAGTTAAGAAATGTTGAGCCTGGTCAGTACTTAGATGGGTGACCGTTTAGGAATACCAGGTGCTGTAAGCGTTCATTTTTTTTTTTTTGTTTGTCGGATATTCGTGCTCACGGCCATATCACGTTGTATACACCAGTTCTCGTTCGATCACCGACGTTAAGAAATGTTGAGCCTGGTCAGTACTTAGATGGGTGACCGCTTAGGAATACCAGGTGCTGTAAGCGTTCATTTTTTGTCGGATAATCGTGCTTACGGCCATATCACGTTGAATACACCGGTTCTCGTTCGATCACCGAAGTTAAGAAATGTTGAGCCTGGTCAGTACTTAGATGGGTGACCTCTTAGGAATACCAGGTGCTGTAAGCGTTCATTTTTTTTGTCGGATAATCGTGCTTACGGCCATATCACGATTGAATACACCGGTTCTCGTTCGATCACCGAAGTTAAGAAATGTTGAGCCTGGTCAGTACTTAGATGGGTGACCGCTTAGGGAGCACGGGTGCTGTAAGCGTTCATTTTTTTGTCGGATAATCGTGCTTACGGCCATATCACGTTGAATACACCGGTTCTCGTTCGATCACCGAAGTTAAGAAATGTTGAAGGCCTGGTCAGTACTTAGATGGGTGACCTCTTAGGAATACCAGGTGCTGTAAGCGTTCATTTTTTTTTGTCGGATAATCGTGCTTACGGCCTATGACGTTG
Source organism: Ascarosepion bandense (assembly GCA_037127315.1). Taxonomy (NCBI): domain Eukaryota; kingdom Metazoa; phylum Mollusca; class Cephalopoda; order Sepiida; family Sepiidae; genus Ascarosepion; species Ascarosepion bandense. The sequence continues at coordinate 26,725 of JBBBDQ010003158.1, read as the reverse complement.
AATACACCGGTTCTCGTTCGATCACCGAAGTTAAGAAATGTTGACCTGGTCAGTACTTAGATGGGTGACCTCTTAGGAATACCAGGTGCTGTAAGCGTTCATTTTTTTTTTTTGTCGGATAATCGTGCTTACGGCCCTATGACGTTGAATACACCGGTTCTCGTTCGATCACCGAAGTTAAGAAATGTTGAGCCTGGTCAGTACTGAGATTGGTGACCTCTTAGGAATACCAGGTGCTGTAAACGTTCATTTTTTTTTTTGTCGGATAATCGTGCTTACGGCCCTATCACGTGGAATACACCGGTTCTCGTTCGATCAACGAAGTTAAGAAATGTGGAGCCTGGTCAGTACTTAGATGGGTGACCTCTTAGGAATACCAGGTGCTGTAAGCGTTCATTTTTGTCGGATAATCGCGCTTACGGCCATATCGTTGAATACACCGGTTCTCGTTCGATCACCGAAGTTAAGAAATGTTGAGCCTCGTCAGTACTTAGATGGGTGACCGCTTAGGAATACCAGATGCTGTAAGCGTTCATTTTTTTTTTTGTTTGTCGGTTATTCGTGCTTGCGGGCATATCACGTTGAATACACCGGTTCTCGTTCGATCACCGAAGTTAAGAAATGTTGAGCCTGGTCAGTACTTAGATGGGTGACCGCTTAGGATTACCAGGTGCTGTAAGCGTTCATTTTTTTTGTTTGTCGGATATTCGTGCTTACGGGCATATCACGTTGAATACACCGGTTCTCGTTCGATCACCGAAGTTAAGAAATGTTGAGCCTGGTCAGTACTTAGATGGGTGACCGCTTAGGAATACCAGGTGCTGTAAGCGTTCATTTTTTTTTTTGTCGGATAATCGTGCTTACGGCCATATCACGTTGAATACACCGGTTCTCTTTCGATCACCGAAGTTAAGAAATGTTGAGCCTGGTCAGTACTTAGATGGGTGACCGCTTAGGAATACCAGGTGCTGTAAGCGTTCATTTTTTTTTTGTCGGATAATCGTGCTTACGGCCCTATCACGTTGAATACACCGGTTCTCGTTCGATCACCGAAGTTAAGAAATGTTGAGCCTGGTCAGAACTTAGATGGGTGACCTCTTAGGAATACCAGGTGCTGTAAGCGTTCTTTTTTTTTTTGTCGGATAATCGTGCTTACGGCCCTATCACGTTGAATACACCGGTTCTCGTTCGATCACCGAAGTTAAGAAATGTTGAGCCTGGTCAGTACTTAGATGGGTGACCTCTTAGGAATACCAGGTGCTGTAAGCGTTCATTTTTTTTTTTTGTCGGATAATCGTGCTTACGGCCATATCACGTTGAATACACCGGTTCTCGTTCGATCACCGAAGTTAAGAAATGTTGAGCCTGGTCAGTACTTAGATGGGTGACCGCTTAGGAATACCAGGTGCTGTAAGCGTTCATTTTTTTTTTTTTTTGTTTGTCGAATATTCGTGCTTACGGCCATATCATGTTGTATACACCGGTTCTCGTTCGATCACCGACGTTAAGAAATGTTGAGCCTGGTCAGTACTTAGATGGGTGACCGCTTAGGAATACCAGGTGCTGTAAGCGTTCATTTTTTTTTTTGTTTGTTTGTCTGATATTCGTGTTTACGGCGATATCACGTTGAATACACCGGTTCGCGTTCGATCACCGAAGTTAAGAAATGTTGAGCCTGGTCAGTACTTAGATGGGTGACCGCTTAGGAATACCAGATGCTGTAAGCGTTCATTTTTTTTTTTTTTGTTTGTCGGATATTCGTGCTTACGGGCATATCACGTTGAATACACCGGTTCTCGTTCGATCACCGAAGTTAAGAAATGTTGAGCCTGGTCAGTACTTAGATGGGTGACCGCTTAGGAATACCAGGTGCTGTAAGCGTTCATTTTTTTTTTTTTGTTTGTCGGATATTCGTGCTTACGGGCATATCACGTTGAATACACCGGTTCTCGTTCGATCACCGAAGTTAAGAAATGTTAAGCCTGGTCAGTACTTAGATGGGTGACCGCTTAGGAATACCAGGTGCTGTAAGCGTTCATTTTTTTTTTTTGTCGGATAATCGTGCTTACGGCCATATCACGTTGAATACACCGGTTCTCGTTCGATCACCGAAGTTAAGAAATGTTGAGCCTGGTCAGTACTTAGATGGGTGACCGCTTAGGAATACCAGGTGCTGTAAGCGTTCATTTTTTTTTTTTTTGTCGGATAATCGTGCTTACGGCCATATCACGTTGAATACACCGGTTCTCGTTCGATCACCGAAGTTAAGAAATGTTGAGCCTGGTCAGTACTTAGATGGGTGACCGCTTAGGAATACCAGGTGCTGTAAGCGTTCATTTTTTTTTTTTATTTGTCGGGTATTCGTGCTTACGGGCATATCACGTTGTATACACCGGTTCTCGTTCGATCACCGACGTTAAGAAATGTTGAGCCTGGTCCGTACTTAGATGGGTGACCGCTTAGGAATACCAGGTGCTGTAAGCGTTCATTTTTTTTTTTTTTTTTTGTCGGATAATCGTGCTTACGGCCCTATCACGTTGAATACACCGGTTCTCGTTCGATCACCGAAGTTAAGAAATGTTGAGCCTGGTCAGTACTTAGATGGGTGACCTCTTAGGAATACCAGGTGCTGTAAGCGTTCATTTTTTTTTTTTGTCGGATAATAGTGCTTACGGCCCTATCACGTTGAATACACCGGTTCTCGTTCGATCACCGACGTTAAGAAATGTTGAGCCTGGTCAGTACTTAGATGGGTGACCTCTTAGGAATACCAGGTGCTGTAAGCGTTCATTTTTTTTTTTTTTGTCGGATAATCGTGCGTTCGGCCCTATCACGTTGAATACACCGGTTCTCGTTCGATCACCGAAGTTAAGAAATGTTGAGCCTGGTCAGTACTTAGATGGGTGACCTCTTAGGAATACCAGGTGCTGTAAGCGTTCATTTTTTTTTTTTTTGTCGGATGATCGTGCTTTCGGCCCTATCACGTTGAATACACCGGTTCTCGTTCGATCACCGAAGTTAAGAAATGTTGAGCCTGGTCAGTACTTAGATGGGTGACCGCTCAGGAATACCAGGTGCTGTAAGCGTTCGTTTTTTTTTTTTTGTTTGTCGAATATTCGTGCTTACGGCCATATCATGTTGTATACACCGGTTCTCGTTCGATCACCGACGTTAAGAAATGTTGAGCCTGGTCAGTACTTAGATGGGTGACCGCTTAGGAATACCAGGTGCTGTAAGCGTTCAATTTTTTTTTTTTTTTTTTGTCGGATACTCGTGCTTACGGCCATGTCACGTTCAATACACCGGTTCTCGTTCGATCACCGAAGTTAAGAAATGTTGAGCCTGGTCAGTACTTAGATGGGTGACCGCTTAGGAATACCAGGTGCTGTAAGCGTTCATTTTTTTTTTTTGTCGGATATTCGTGCTTACGGCCATATCACGTTGAATACACCGGTTCTCGTTCGATCACCGAAGTTAAGAAATGTTGAGCCTGGTCAGTACTTAGATGGGTGACCGCTTAGGAATACCAGGTGCTGTAAGAGTTCATTTTTTTTTTTTTTGTTTGTCGGATATTCGTGCTTACGGCCATATCACGTTGAATACACCGGTTCTCGTTCGATCACTGAAGTTCAGAAATGTTGAGCCTGGTCAGTACTTAGATGGGTGACCGCTTAGGAATACCAGGTGCTGCAAGCGTTCATTTTTTTTTTTTTTTTGTCGGATATTCGTGCTTACGGCCATATCACGTTGAATACACCGGTTCTCGTTCGATCACCGAAGTTAAGAAATGTTGAGCCTGGTCAGTACTTAGATGGGTGACCGCTTAGGAATACCAGGTGCTGTAAGCGTTCATTTTTTTTTTTTTGTTTGTCGGATATTCGTGCTTACGGCCATATCACTTTGAATACACCGGTTCTCGTTCGATCACTGAAGTTCAGAAATGTTGAGCCTGGTCAGTACTTAGATGGGTGACCGCTTAGGAATACCAGGTGCTGTAAGCGTTCATTTTTTTTTTTTTTTTTTTTTGGTCGGATATTCGTTGCTTACGGCCATATCACGTTGAATACACCGGTTCTCGTTCGGTCACCGAAGTTAAGAAATGTTGAGCCTGGTCAGTACTTAGATGGGTAACCCCTTAGGAATACCAGGGTGTAAGCGTTCATTTTTTTGTCGGATATTCGTGCTTGTATATCACATTGAATACACCGGTTCTCGTTCGATCACCGAAGTTAAGAAATGTTGAGCCTGGTCAGTACTTAGATGGGTAACCCCTTAGGAATACCAGGTGCTGTAAGCGTTCATTTTTTTTTTTTGTCGGATATTCGTGCTTACGGCCATATCACGTTGAATACACCGGTTCTCGTTCGATCACCGAAGTTAAAGTATTGAACCTGGTCAGTACTTAGATGGGTAACCCCTTAGGAATACCAGGTGCTGTAAGCGTTCATTTTTTTTTTTTTTTTTGGTCGGATATTCGTGCTTACGGCCATATCACGGTCTTGAATACACCGGTTCTCGTTCGATCACAGAAGTTAGAAATGTTGACCTGGTCAGTACTTGAATTGGTGACCACTTAGGAATACCAGGTGCTGTAAGCGTTCATTTTTTTTGTCGGATATTCGTGCTTACGTATATCACGTTGAATACATCGGTTCTCGTTCGATCACCGAAGTTAAAAAATGTTGAGCCTGGTCAGTACTTAGATGGGTGACTTCGCGCCCAGGAATACCAGGTGCTGTAAGCGTTCATTTTTTTTTTTTTTTTTTTTTGGATATTCGTGCTTACGGCCATATCACGTTGAATACACCGGTTCTCGTTCCATCACCGAAGTGAAGAAATGTTGAGCCTGGTCAGTACTTAGAAGGGTGACCGCTTAGGAATACCAGGTGCTGTAAGCGTTCATTTTTTTTTTCGGATATTCGTGCTTACGGCCATATCACGTTGAATACACCGGTTCTCGTTCGATCACCGAAGTGAAGAAATGTTGAGCCTGGTCAGTACTTAGAAGGGTGACCGCTTAGGAATACCAGGTGCTGTAAGCGTTCATTTTTTTTTTTTTTTTTTTCGGATATTCGTGATTACGGCCATATCACGTTGAATACACCGGTTCTCGTTCGATCACCGAAGTTAAGAAATGTGGAGCCTGGTCAGTACTTAGATGGGTGACCGCTTAGGAATACCAGGTGCTGTAAGCGTTCATTTTTTTTTTTTTTTTTTTTTCGGATATTCGTGCTTACGGCCATATCACGTTGAATACACCGGTTCTCGTTCGATCACCGAGGTTAAGAAATGTTGAGCCTGATCCAGTACTTAGATGGGTGACGTTTAGGAATACCAGGTGCTGTAAGCGTTCATTTTTTTTTTTTTTTTTTTTTTTTTTTTCGGATATTCGTGCTTACGGCCATATCACGTTGAATACACCGGTTCTCGTTCGATCACCAAAGTTAAGAAATGTTGAGCCTGGTCAGTACTTAGATGGGTGACCTCTTAGGAATACCAGGTGCTGTAAGCGTTCATTTTTTTTTTTTTTTTTTTGTCGTATATTCGTGCTTACGGCCATATCACGTTGAATACACCGGTTCTCGTTCGATCACAGAGTTAAGAAATGTTGAGCCTGGTCAGTACTTAGATTGGTGACCACTTAGGAATACCAGGTGCTGTAAGCGTTCATTTTTTTTTTTGTCGGATATTCCGTGCTTACGGCCATATCACGTTGAATACATCGAGTTCTCGTTCGATCACCGAAGTTAAAAAATGTTGAGCCTGGTCAGTACTTAGATGGGTGACAACTTAGGAATACCAGGTGCTGTAAGCGTTCATTTTTTTTTTTTTTTTTTTTCGGATATTCGTGCTTACGTATATCACGTTGAATACACCGGTTCTCGTTCCATCACCGAAGTGAAGAAATGTTGAGCCTGGTCCAGTACTTAGAAGGGTGACCGCTTAGGAATACCAGGTGCTGTAAGCGTTCACGTTTTTTTTTTTTTTTCGGATATTCGTGCTTACAGCCATATCACGTTGAATACACCGGTTCTCGTTCGATCACCAAGTGAAGAAATGTTGAGCCTGGTCAGTACTTAGAAGGTGACCGCCCCAGGAATACCAGGTGCTGTAAGCGTTCATTTTTTTTTTTTTTTTTTCGGATATTCGTGATTACGGCCATATCACGTTGAATACACCGGTTCTCGTTCGATCACCGAAGTTAAGAAATGTGGAGCCTGGTCAGTACTTAGATGGGTGACCGCTTGGGAGCGCAATTCTTCCGTAAGCGTTCATTTTTTTTTTTTTTTTTTTCGGATATTCGTGCTTACGGCCATATCGTTGAATACACCGGTTCTCGTTCGATCACCGAGGTTAAGAAATGTTGAGCCTGGTCAGTACTTAGATGGGTGACGTTTGAATACCAGGTGCGCCGTTCATTTTTTTTTTTTTTTTTTTTTTTTTCGGATATTCGTGCTTACGGCCATATCACGTTGAATACACGGTTCTCGTTCGATCACCGAAGTTAAGAAATGTTGAGCCTGGTCAGTACTTAGATGGGTGACCTCTTAGGAATACCAGGTGCTGTAAGCGTTCATTTTTTTTTTTTTTTTGTCGTATATTCGTGCTTACGGCCATATCACGTTGAATACACCGGTTCTCGTTCGATCACCGAAGTGAAGAAATGTGGAGCCTGGTCGAAGTACTTAGATGGGTGACCACTTAGGAATACCAGGTGCTGTAAGCATCATTTTTTTTTTTTTGTCGGTTATTCGTGCTTACGGCCATATCACGTTGAATACGCAGTTCTCGTTCGATCACCGAAGTTAAGAAATGTTGAGCCTGGTCAGTACTTAGATGGGTGACCGCTTAGGAATACCAGGTGCTGTAAGCGTTCATTTTTTTTTTTTTTTTTTTTTTTTTTTTTTCGGATATTCGTGCTTACGGCCATATCACGTTGAATACACCGGTTCTCGTTCGATCACCGAAGTTAAGAAATGTTGAGCCTGGTCAGTACTTAGATGGGTGACCTCTTAGGAATACCAGGTGCTGTAAGCGCTCATTTTTTTTTTTTTTTTTTGGTCGGATATTCGTGCTTACGGCCATATCGTTGAATACACCGGTTCTCGTTCGATCACCGAAGTTAAGAAATATTGAGAGCCTGGTCAGTACTTAGATGGGTGACCGCTTAGGAATACCAGGTGCTGTAAGCGCTCATTTTTTTTTGTCGGTTATTCGTGCCACGGCCATATCACGTTGAATACACCGGTTCTCGTTCGATCACCGAAGTTAAGAAATGTTGAGCCTGGTCAGTACTTAGATGGGTGACCGCTTAGGAATACCAGGTGCTGTAAGCGTTCATTTTTTTTTTTTTTTTTTTTTTTTTTCGGATATTCGTGCTTGCGGCTATCCCCGTTGAATACACCGGTTCTCGTTCGATCACCGAAGTTAAGAAATGTTGAGCCTGGTCAGTACTTAGATGGGTGACCTCTTAGGAATACCAGGTGCTGTAAGCGCTCATTTTTTTTTTTTTTTTTTGGTCGGATATTCGTGCTTACGGCCATATCACGTTGAATACACCGGTTCTCGTTCGATCACCGAAGTTAAGAAATGTTGAGCCTGGTCAGTACTTAGATGGGTGACCGCTTAGGAATACCAGGTGCTGTAAGCGCTCATTTTTTTTTTTTGTCGGTTATTCGTGCTTACGGCCATATCACGTTGAATACACCGGTTCTCGTTCGATCACCGAAGTTAAGAAATGTTGAGCCTGGTCAGTACTTAGATGGGTGACCGCTTAAGGGCCCGCCGGAATTTTCTTTCTTTCGTTCATTTTTTTTTTTTTTTTTTTTTTTTTCGGATATTCGTGCTTACGGCCGCATCACGTTGAATACACCGGTTCTCGTTCGATCACCGAAGTTAAGAAATGTTGAGCCTGGTCAGTACTTAGATGGAGTGACCTCTTAGGAATACCAGGTGCTGTAAGCGTTCATTTTTTTTGTGGATATTCGTGCTTACGGCCATATCACGTTGAATACACCGGTTCTCGTTCGATCACCGAAGTTAAGAAATGTTGAGCCTGGCCAGTACTTAGATGGGTGACCGCTTAGGAATACCAGGTGCTGCAAGCGTTCATTTTTTTTTTTTTTTGTCGGATATTCGTGCTTACGGCCATATCACGTTGAATTCACCGGTTCTCGTTCGATCACCGAAGTTAAGAAATGTTGAGCCTGGCCAGTACTTAGATGGGTGACCGCTTAGGAATACCAGGTGCTGCAAGCGTTCATTTTTTTTTTTTTTTTTTGTCGGATCTTCGTGCTTACGGCCATACCACGTTGAATACACCGGTTCTCGTTCGATCACCGAAGTTAAGAAATGTTGAGCCTGGTCAGTACTTAGATGGGTAACCGCTTAGGAATACCAGGTGCTGTAAGCGTTCATTTTTTTTTTTTTTTTTTTGTCGGATATTCGTGCTTACGGCCATATCACGTTGAATACACCGGTTCTCGTTCGATCACCGAAGTTAAGAAATGTTGAGCCTGGTCAGTACTTAGATGTGTGACCGCTTAGGAATACCAGGTGCTGCAAGCGTTCATTTTTTTTTTTTTTTTTTGTCGGATATTCGTGCTTACGGCCATATCACGTTGAATACAGCGGTTCTCGTTCGATCACCGATGTTAAGAAATGTTGAGCCTGGTCAGTACTTAGATGGGTGACCGCTTAGGAATACCAGGTGCTGTAAGCGTTCATTTTTTTTTTTTTTTTTTTTGTCGGATATTCGTGCTTACGGCCGTATCACGTTGAATACACCGGTTCTCGTTCGATCACCGAAGTTAACAAATGTTGAGCCTGGTCAGTACTTAGATGGGTGACCGCTGAGGAATATCAGGTGCTGTAAGCGTTCATTTTTTTTTTTTTTTGTTTGTCGGATATTCGTGCTTACGGCCATATCACGTTGAATACACCGGTTCTCGTTCGATCACCGAAGTTAAGAAATGTTGAGCCTGGTCAGTACTTAGATGGGTGACCGCTTAGGAATACCAGGTGCTGCAAGCGTTCATTTTTTTTTTTTCTTGTCGGATATTCGTGCTTACGGCCATATCACGTTGAATACACCGGTTCTCGTTCGATCACCGAAGTTAAGAAATGTTGAGCCTGGTCAGTACTTAGATGGGTGACCTCTTAAAAATACCAGGTGCTGTAAGCGTTCATTTTTTTTTTGTCGGATATTCGTGCTTACGGCCATATCACTTTGAATACACCGGTTCTCGTTCGATCACCGAAGTTAAGAAATGTTGAGCCTGGTCAGTACTTAGATGGGTAACCCTTTAGGAATATCAGGTGCTGTAATCGTTCATTTTTTTTTTTTTTTGTCGTATATTCGTGCTTGCCGCCATATCACGTTGAATACACCGGTTCTCGTTCGATCACCGAAGTTAAGAAATATTGGGCCTGTTCTGTACTTAGATGGGTGACCGCTTAGGAATACCAGGTGCTGTAAGCGTTCATTTTTTTTTTTTTTTTTGTCGGATATTCGTGCTTATGGCCATATCACGTTGAATCCACCTGTTCTCGTTCGATCACCGAAGTTAAGAAATGTTGAGCCTGGTCAGTACTTAGATGGGTGACCGCTTAGGAATACCAGCTGCTGTAAGCGTTCATTTTTTTTTTTTTTTTTGTCGGATATACGTGCTTACGGCCATATCACGTTGAATACACCGGTTCTCGTTCGATCACCGAAGTTAAGAAATGTTGAGCCAGGTCAGTACTTAGATGGGTGACCGCTTAGGAATACCAGGTGCTGTAAGCATTCCATTTTTTTTTTTTTTTGTCGGATAATCGTGCTTACGTCCATATCACGTTGAATACACCGGTTCTCGTTCGATCACCGAAGTTAAGAAGTGTTGAGCCTGGTCAGTACTTAGATGGGTGACCGCTTAGGAATGCCAGGTGCTGTGAGCGTTCATTTTTTTTTTTTTGTCGGATATTCGTGCTTACGGCCATATCACGTTGAATACACCGGTTCTCGTTCGATCACCGAAGTTAAGAAATGTTGAGCCTGGTCAGTACTTAGATGGGTGACCGCTTAGGAATACCAGGTGCTGTAAGCGTTCATTTTTTTTTTTTTGGTCGGATAAGCGTGCTTACGTCCATATCACGTTGAATACACCGATTCTCGTTCGATCACCGAAGTTAAGAAATGTTGAGCATGGTCAGTACTTAGACGGGTGGCCTCTTGGGAATGCCAGGTGCTCTAAGCGTTCATTTTTTTTTTTTTTATCAAATATTCGTGCTTACGGCCATATCACGTTGAATACACTTGTACTCGTTCGATCATCGAAGTTAAAAAATGTTGAGCCTGGTCAGTACTTAGATGGGTGACCTCTTAAAAATACCAGGTGCTGTAAGCGTTCATTTTTTTTTTTTTTTTTTGTCGGATATTCGTGCTTACGGCCATATCACGTTGAATACACCGGTTCTCGTTCGATCACCGAAGTTAAGAAATGTTGAGCCTGGTCAGTACTTAGATGGGTGACCGCTTAGGAATACCAGGTGCTGTAAGCGTTCATTTTTTTTTTTTGTCGGATATTCGTGCTTACGGCCATATCACGTTGAATACACCGGTTCTCGTTCGATCACCGAAGTGAAGAAATGTGGAGCCTCGTCAGTACTTAGATGGGTGACCTCTTAGGAATACCAGGTGCTGTAAGCGTTCAATTTTTTTTTTTTTTTTTTCTCGGATATTCGTGCTTACGGCCATATCACGTTGAATACACCGGTTCTCATTCGATCACCGAAGTTAAGATATGTTGAGCCTGGTCAGTACTTAGATGGGTGACCGCTTAGGAATACCAGGTGCTGTAAGCGTTCATTTTTTTTTTTTGTCGGATATTCGTGCTTACGGCCATATCACGTTGAATACACCGGTTCTCGTTCGAGCACCGAAGTTAAGACATGTTGAGCCTGGTCAGTACTTAGATGGGTGACCTCTTAGGAATACCAGGTGCTGTAAGCGTTCAATTTTTTTTTTTTTTTTTGTCGGGTATTCGCGCTTACGTCATATCACGTTGAATACACCGGTTCTCGTTCGATCACCGAAGTTAAGAAATGTTGAGCCTGGTCAGTACTTAGATGGGTGACCGCTTAGGAATACCAGGTGCTGTAAGCGTTCATTTTTTTTTTCGGATATTCGTGCTTACGGCCATATCACGTTGAATACACCGGTTCTCGTTCGATCACCGAAGTTAATATATGTTGAGCCTGGTCAGTACTTAGAAGGGTGACCGCTTAGGAATACCAGGTGCTGTAAGCGTTCATTTTTTTTTTTTTTTTTTCTCTCGAATATTCGTGCTTACGGCCATATCACGTTGAATACACCGGTTCTCGTTCGATCACCGAAGTTAAGAAATGTTGAGCCTGGTCAGTTCTTAGAAGGGTGACCGCTTAGGAATACCAGGTGCTGTAAGCGTTAATTTTTTTTTTTTTTTTTTTTTTTTATCGGATATTCGTGCTTACGGCCATATCACGTTGAATACACCGGTTCTCGTTCGATCACCGAAGTTAAGAAATGTTGAGCCTGGTCAGTACTTAGAAGGGTGACCGCTTAGGAATACCAGGTGCTGTAAGCGTTCATTTTTTTTTTTTTTTGTCGGATATTCGTGCTTACGGCCATATCACGTTGAATACACCGTTTCTCGTTCGATCACCGAAGTGAAGAAATGTTGAGCCTGGTCAGTACTTAGATGGGTGACCGCTTAGGAATACCAGGTGCTGTAAGCGTTCATTTTTTTTTGTCGGATATTCGTGCTTACGGCCATATGACGTTGAATACACCGGTTCTCGTTCGATCACCGAAGTTAAGAAATGTTGAGCCTGGTCAGTACTTAGATGGGTGACCGCTTAGGAAAACCAGGTGCTGTAAGCGTTCATTTTTTTTTTTTTGTCGGATATTCGTGCTTACGCCCATATCACGTTGAATACACCGGTTCTCGTTCGATCACCGAAGTTAAGAAATGTTGAGCCTGGTCAGTACTTAGATGGGTGACCGCTTAGGAATACCAGGTGCTGTAAGCGTTCATTTTTTTTTTTTTGTCGGATATTCTTGCTTACGGCCATATCACGTTGAATAAACCGGTTCTCGTTCGATCACCGAAGTTAAGAAATGTTGAGCCTGGTCAGTACTTAGATGGGTGACCGCTTAGGAATACCAGGTGCAGTAAGCGTTCTTTTTTTTTTTTTTTTTTTTTTGTCGGATATTCGTGCTTACGGCTATATCACGATGAATACACCGGTTCTCGTTCGATCACCGAAGTTAAGAAATGTTGAGCCTGGTCAGTACCAGATGGGTGACCGCTTAGGAATACCAGGTGCTGTAAGCGTTCATTTTTTTTTTTTTTTTTTTTTTTTGTCGGATATTCGTGCTTACGGCCATATCACGTCGAATACACCGGTTCTCGTTCGATCACCGAAGTTAAGAAATGTTGAGCCTGGTCAGTACTTAGATGGGTGACCGCTTAGGAATACCAGGTGCTGTAAGCGTTCATTTTTTTTTTTTTTTTTTTTTTTTTTCGGCGGATATTCTGCTTACGGCCATATCACGTTGAATACACCGGTTCTCGTTCGATCACCGAAGTTAGAAATGTTGAGCCTGGTCAGTACTTAGATGGGTGACCGCTTAGGAATACCAGGTGCTGTAAGCGTTCATTTTTTTTTTTTTTTTTTTTTTTTGTCGGATATTCGTGCTTACGGCCATATCACGTCGAATACACCGGTTCTCGTTCGATCACCGAAGTTAAGAAATGTTGAGCCTGGTCAGTACTTAGATGGGTGACCGCTTAGGAATACCAGGTGCTGTAAGCGTTCATTTTTTTTTTTTTTTTTTTCGGCGGATATTCGTGCTTACGGCCATATCGTTGAATACACCGGTTCTCGTTCGATCACCGAAGTTAAGAAATGTTGAGCCTGGTCAGTATAAAGATGGGTGACCTCTTAGGAATACCAGGTGCTGTAAGCGTTCATTTTTTTTTTTTGTCGGATATTCGTGCTTACGGCCCTATCACGTTGAATACACCGGTTCTCGTTCGATCACCGAAGTGAAGAAATGTTGAGCCTGGTCAGTACTTAGATGGGTGACCGCTTAGGAATACCAGGTGCTGTAAGCGTTCATTTTTCTTTTTTTTGTCGGATATTCGTGCTTACGGCCATATCACGTTGAATACACCGGTTCTCGTTCGATCACGAAGTTAGAAATGTTGAGCCTGGTCAGTAATTAGATGGGTGACCGCTTAGGAATACAGGTGCTGTGGCGTTCATTTTTTTTTTTTTTTTTGGCGGATATTCGTGCTTACGGCCATATCACGTTGAATACACCGGTTCTCGTTCGATCACCGAAGTTAAGAAATGTTGAGCCTGGTCAGTACTTAGATGGGTGACCGCTTAGGAATGCCCAGGTGCTGTAAGCGTTCATTTTTTTTTTTTTTTTTGTCGGATATTCGTGGCTTACACAGCCACTTATCACGTTGAATACACCGGTTCCTCGTTCGATCACCGAGTTAAGAAATGTTGAGCCGAGTCAGTACTTAGATGGGCGACCGCTTAGGATTACCGGGTGCTGTAAGCGTTCATTTTTTTTTTTTTTTTTTTTTTTTTTTGTCGGATATTCGTGCTTTACGGCCATATCACGTTGAATACACCGGTTCTCGTTCGATCACCGAAGTTAAGAAATGTTGAGCCTGAATTGATATAGATGGGTGACCGCTTAGGAATACCAGGTGCTGTAAGCGTTCATTTTTTTTTTTTTTTTTTTTTTGTCGGATATTCGTGCTTACGGCCATATCACGTGAATACCGGTTCTCGTTCGATCACCGAAGTTAAGAAATGTTGAGCCTGGTCGAGTACTTAGATGGGTGACCTCTTAGGAATACCAGGTGCTGTAGCGTTCATTTTTTTTGTCGGATAATCGTGCTTACGGCCATATCACGTTGAATACACAGTTCTCGTTCGATCACCGAAGTGAAGAAATGTTGAGCTGGTCAGTACTTAGATGGGTGACCGCTTAGGAACACAGGTGCTGTAAGCGTTCATTTTTTGTCGGATATTCGTGCTTACGTCCATATCACGTTGAATACACCGGTTCTCGTTCGATCACCGAAGTGAGAGAAATGTTGGGCCTGGTCAGTACTTAGATGGGTGACCGCTTGGGAATACCAGGTGCTGTAAGCGTTCATTTTTTTTTTTTTTTTTTTTTGTCGGATATTCGTGCTTACGGCCATATCACGTCGAATACACCGGTTCTCGTTCGATCACCGAAGTTAAGAAATGTTGAGCCTGGTCAGTACTTAGAAGGGTGACCGCTTAGGAATACCAGGTGCTGTAAGCGTTCATTTTTTTTTTTTTTTTTCGGCGGATATTGGTGCTTACGGCCACACCCATATCACGTTGAATACACCGGTTCTCGTTCGATCACCGAAGTTGAAATGTTGAGCCTGGTCATTACTTAGATGGGTGACTCTTAGGAATACCAGGTGCTGTAAGCGTTCATTTTTTTTTTTTGTCGGATAATCGTGCTTACAGCTGGTGAATACACCGGTTCTCGTTCGATCACCGAAGTGAAGAAATGTTGAGCCTGGTCAAGTACTTAGATGGGTGACCATGCCAAGGAATACCAGGTGCTGTAAGCGTTCATTTTTGTCGGATATTCGAGCTTACGGCCATATCACGTCGAATACACCGGTTCTCGTTCGATCACCGTAGTTAAGAAATGTTGAGCCAGGTCAGTACTTAGATGGGTGACCGCTTAGGATTACCAGGTGCTGTAAGCGTTCATTTTTTTTTTTTTTTTTTTTGTCGGATATTCGTGCTTACGGCCATATCACGTTGAATACACCGGTTCTCGTTCGATCACCGAAGTTAAGAAATGTTGAGCCTGGTCAGTACTTAGAAGGGTGACCGCTTAGGAATACCAGGTGCTGTAAGCGTTCATTTTTTTTTTTTTTTTGTCGGATATTCGTGCTTACGGCCATATCACGTTGAATACACCGGTTCTCGTTCGATCACCGAAGTGAAGAAATGTTGAGCCTGGTCAGTACTTAGATGGGTGACCGCTTAGGAATACCAGGTGCTGTAAGCGTTCATTTTTTTTTTTTTTTGTCGGATATTCGTGCTTACGGCCATATCACGTTGAATACACCGGTTCTCGTTCGATCACCGAAGTTAAGAAATGTTGAGCCTGGTCAGTACTTAGATGGGTGACCTCTTAGGAATACCAGGTGCTGTAAGCGTTCATTTTTTTTTTTGTCGGATAATCGTGCTTACGGCCCTATCACGTTGAATACACCGGTTCTCGTTCGATCACCGAAGTGATGAAATGTTGAGCCTGGTCAGTACTTAGATGGGTGACCGCTTAGGAATACCAGGTGCTGTAAGCGTTCATTTTTTTTTTTGTCGGATATTCGTGCTTACGTCCATATCACGTTGAATACACCGGTTCTCGTTCGATCACCGAAGTGAAGAAATGTTGGGCCTGGTCAGTACTTAGATGGGTGACCGCTTAGGAATACCAGGTGCTGTAAGCGTTCATTTTTTTTTTTTTTTTTTTTCGGCGGATATTCGTGCTTACGGCCATATCACGTTTAATACACCGGTTCTCGTTCGATCACCGAAGTTAAGAAATGTTGAGCCTGGTCAGTACTTAGATGGGTGACCTCTTAGGAATACCAGGTGCTGTAAGCGTTCATTTTTTTTTTTTTTTTTTTGTCGGATATTCGTGCTTACGGCCATATCACGTCGAATACACCGGTTCTCGTTCGATCACCGAAGTTAAGAAATGTTGAGCCTGGTCAGTACTTAGAAGGGTGACCGCTTAGGAATACCAGGTGCTGTAAGCGTTCATTTTTTTTTTTCGGCGGATATTCGTGCTTACGGCCATATCACGTTTAATACACCGGTTCTCGTTCGATCACCGAAGTTAAGAAATGTTGAGCCTGGTCAGTACTTAGATGGGTGACCTCTTAGGAATACCAGGTGCTGTAAGCGTTCATTTTTTTTTTTTTGTCGGATAATCGTGTTTACGGCCCTATCACGTTGAATACACCGGTTCTCGTTCGATCACCGAAGTTAAGAAATGTTGAGCCTGGTCAGTACTTAGATGGGTGACCGCTTAGGAATACCAGGTGCTGTAAGCGTTCATTTTTTTTTTTTGTCGGATATTCGTGCTTACGGCCATATCACGTCGAATACACCGGTTCTCGTTCGATCACCGAAGTTAAGAAATATGGAGCCTGGTCAGTACTTAGATGGGTAACCGCTTAGGAATACCAGGTGCTGTAAGCGTTCATTTTTTTTTTTTGTCGGATATTCGTGCTTACGGCCATATCACGTCGAATACACCGGTTCTCGTTCGATCACCGAAGATAAGAAATGTTGAGCCTGGTCAGTACTTAGATGCGTGACCGCTTAGGAATACCAGGTGCTGTAAGCGTTCATTTTTTTTTTTTGTCGGATATTCGTGCTTACGGCCATATCACGTCGAATACACCGGTTCTCGTTCGATCACCGAAGATAAGAAATGTTGAGCCTGGTCAGTACTTAGATGGGTGACCGCTTAGGAATACCAGGTGCTGTAAGCGTTCATTTTTTTTTTTTGTCGGATATTCGTGCTTACGGCCATATCACGTCGAATACACCGGTTCTCGTTCGATCACCGAAGATAAGAAATGTTGAGCCTGGTCAGTACTTAGATGCGTGACCGCTTAGGAATACCAGGTGCTGTAAGCGTTCATTTTTTTTTTTTTGTCGGATATTCGTGCTTACGGCCATATCACGTCGAATACACCGGTTCTCGTTCGATCACCGAAGTTAAGAAATGTTGAGCCTGGTCAGTACTTAGATGGGTAACCGCTTAGGAATACCAGGTGCTGTAAGCGTTCATTTTTTTTTTTTGTCGGATATTCGTGCTTACGGCCATATCACGTCGAATACACCGGTTCTCGTTCGATCACCGAAGATAAGAAATGTTGAGCCTGGTCAGTACTTAGATGCGTGACCGCTTAGGAATACCAGGTGCTGTAAGCGTTCATTTTTTTTTTTTGTCGGATATTCGTGCTTACGGCCATATCACGTCGAATACACCGGTTCTCGTTCGATCACCGAAGTTAAGAAATGTTGAGCCTGGTCAGTACTTAGATGGGTGACCGCTTAGGAATACCAGGTGCTGTAAGCGTTCATTTTTTTTTTTTGTCGGATATTCGTGCTTACGGCCATATCACGTCGAATACACCGGTTCTCGTTCGATCACCGAAGTTAAGAAATGTTGAGCCTGGTCAGTACTTAGATGGGTGACCGCTTAGGAATACCAGGTGCTGTAAGCGTTCATTTTTTTTTTTTGTCGGATATTCCTGCTTACGGCCATATCACGTTGAATACACCGGTTCTCGTTCGATCACCGAAGATAAGAAATGTTGAGCCTGGTCAGTACTTAGATGGGTGACCGCTTAGGATTACCAGGTGCTGTAAGCGTTCATTTTTTTTTTTTGTCGGATATTCGTGCTTACGGCCATATCACGTCGAATACACCGGTTCTCGTTCGATCACCGAAGTTAAGAAATGTTGAGCCTGGTCAGTACTTAGATGGGTGACCGCTTAGGAATACCAGGTGCTGTAAGCGTTCATTTTTTTTTTTTTTTTTTTGGCGGATATTCGTGCTTACGGCCATATCACGTTGAATACACCGTTTCTCGTTCGATCACCGAAGTTAAGAAATGTTGAGCCTGGTCAGTACTTAGATGGGTGACCGCTTAGGAATACCAGGTGCTGTAAGCGTTCATTTTTTTTTTTTTTTTTTTGTCGGATATTCGTGCTTACGGCCATATCACGTTGAATACACCGGTTCTCGTTCGATCACCGAAGTTAAGAAATGTTGAGCCTGGTCAGTACTTAGAAGGGTGACCGCTTAGGAATACCAGGTGCTGTAAGCGTTCATTTTTTTTTTTTTTTTTTTTGTCGGATATTCGTGCTTACGGTCATATCACGTTGAATACACCGGTTCTCGTTCGATCACCGAAGTTAAGAAATGTTGAGCCTGGTCAGTACTTAGATGGGTGACCGCTTAGGAATACCAGGTGCTGTAAGCGTTCATTTTTTTTTTTTTTGTCGGATATTCGTGCTTACGGCCATATCACGTTGAATACACCGGTTCTCGTTCGATCACCGAAGTTAAGAAATGTTGAGCCAGGTCAGTACTTAGATGGGTGACCGCTTAGGAATACCAGGTACTGTAAGCGTTCATTTTTTTTTTTTTTGTCGGATATTCGTGCTTACGGCCATATCACGTTGAATACACCGGTTCTCGTTCGATCACCGAAGTTAAGAAATGTTGAGCCTGGTCAGTACTTAGATGGGTGACCGCTTAGGAATACCAGGTGCTGTAAGCGTTCATTTTTTTTTTTTTTTTTTTGTCGGATATTCGTGCTTACGGCCCTATCACGTTGAATACACCGGTTCTCGTTCGATCACCGAAGTTAAGAAATGTTGAGCCTGGTCAGTACTTAGATGGGTGACCGCTTAGGAATACCAGGTGCTGTAAGCTTTAATTTTTTTTTTTTTTGTCGGATATTCGTTCTTACGGCCATATCACGTTGAATACACCGGTTCTCGTTCGATCACCGAAGTTAAGAAATGTTGAACCTGGTCAGTACTTAGATGGGTGACCTCTTAGGAATACCAGGTGCTGTAAGAGTTCTTCTTTTTTTTTTGTCGGATATTTGTGCTTACGGCCATATCACGTTGAATACACCGGTTCTCGTTCGATCACCGAAGTTAAGAAATGTTGAGCCTGGTCAGTACTTAGATGGGTGACCGCTTAGGAATACCAGGTGCTGTAAGCGTTCATTTTTTTTTTTTTTTTTTTGTCGGATATTCGTGCTTACGGCCATATCACGTTGAATACACCGGTTCTCGTTCGATCACCGAAGTTAAGAAATGTTGAGCCTGGTCAGTACTTAGATGGGTGACCTCTTAGGAATACCAGGTGCTGTAAGCGTTAATTTTTTTTTTTTTTTTTTTTTTTTGTCGGATATTCGTGCTTACGGCCATACACGTTGAATACACCGGTTCTCGTTCGGTTAACGAAGTTAAGAAATGTTGAGCCTGGTCAGTACTTAGATGGGTGACCGCTTAGGAATACCAGGCGCTGTAAGCGTTCATTTTTTTTTTTTTTTTTTTGTCGGATATTCGTGCTTACGGCCATATCACGTTGAATACACCGGTTCTCGTTCGATCACCGAAGTTAAGAAATGTTGAGCCTGGTCAGTACTTAGAAGGGTCAACGCTTAGGAATACCAGGTGCTGTAAGCGTTAATTTTTTATTTTTTTTTTATTTTTTATCGGATATTCGTGCTTACGGCCATATCACGTTTAATACACCGGTTCTCGTTCGATCACCGAAGTTAAGAAATTTTGAGCCTGGTCAGTACTTAGAAGGGTGACCGCTTAGGAATACCAGGTGCTGTAAGCGTTCATTTTTTTTTTTTTTTTTTTTGTCGGATATTCGTGCTTACGGCCATATCACGTTGAATACACCGGTTCTCGTTCGATCACCGAAGATAAGAAATGTTGAGCCTGGTCAGTACTTAGATGGGTGACCTCTTAGGAATACCAGGTGCTGTAAGCACTAATTTTTTTTTTTTGTCGGATATTCGTGCTTGACCATATCACGTTGAATACACCGGTTCTCGTTCGATCACCGAAGTTAGGAAATGTTGAGCCTGGTCAGTACTAAGATGGGTGACCGCTTAGGAATACCAGGTGCTGTAAGCGTTCATTTTTTTTTTTTTTTTGTCGGATGTTCGTGCTTTTTGTGTCATATCACGTTGAATACACCGGTTCTCGTTCGATCACCGAAGTTAAGAAATGTTGAGCCATGGTCAGTACTTAGATGGGTGACCGCTTTGGAATACCAGGTGCTGTAAGCGTTCATTTTTTTTGTCGGATATTCGTGCTTACGGCCATATCACGTTGAATACACCGGTTCTCGTTCGATCACCGAAGTTAAGAAATGTTGAGCCTGGTCAGTACTTAGAAGGGTGACCGCTTAGGAATACCAGGTGCTGTAAGCGTTCATTTTTTTTTTTTTTTTTGTCGGATATTCGTGCTTACGGTCATATACGTTGAATACACCGGTTCTCGTTCGATCACCGAAGTTAAGAAATGTTGAGCCTGGTCAGTACTTAGATGGGTGACCGCTTAGGAATACCAGGTGCTGTAAGCGTTCATTTTTGTCGGATATTCGTGCTTACGGCCATATCACGTTGAATACACCGGTTCTCGTTCGATCACCGAAGTTAGAGAAATGTTGAGCCTGGTCAGTACTTAGATGGGTGACCGCTTAGGAATACCAGGTACTGTAAGCGTTCATTTTTTTTTTTTTTTTGTCGGATATTCGTGCTTACGGCCATATCGTTGAATACACCGGTTCTCGTTCGATCACCGAAGTTAAGAAATGTTGAGCCTGGTCAGTACTTATGGGTGACCGCTTAGGAATACCAGGTGCTGTAAGCGTTCATTTTTTTTTTTTTTTTTTTTTTTGTCGGATATTCGTGCTTGCAGCCATATCACGTTGAATACACCGGTTCTCGTTCTGATCACCGAAGTTAAGAAATGTTGAGCCTGGTCAGTACTTAGATGGGTGACCGCTTAGGAATACCAGGTGCTGTAGCGTTCATTTTTTTTTTTTTTTTTTTTTTTTTTGTCGGATATTCGTGCTTACGGCCATATCACGTTGAATACACCGGTTCTCGTTCGATCACCGAAGTTAAGAAATGTTGAGCCTGGTCAGTACTTAGATGGGTGACCGCTTAAGTACCGAATTGTAAGCCGTTCATTTTTTTTTTTTTTTGTCGGATATTCGTGCTTACGGCCATATCACGTTGAATACACCGGTTCTCGTTCGATCACCGAAGTTAAGAAATGTTGAGCCTGCTCAGTACTTAGATGGGCTTCGCGGGAATACCAGGTGCTGTAAGCGTTCATTTTTTTTTTTTTTTGTCGGATATTCGTGCCCACGGCCCATATCGTTGAATACACCAGTTCTCGTTCGATCACCGAAGTTAGAGAAATGTTGAGCCTGGTCAGTACTTAGATGGGTGACCTCTTAGGAATACGGGAGTGCGCATAAGCACAAATTTTTTTTTTTTTTTTTTTTTTGTCGGATATTCGTGCTTACGGCCATATCGTTGAATACACCGGTTCCGTTCGATTACCGAAGTTAAGAAATGTTGAGCCTGGTCAGTACTTAGATGGGTGACCTCTTAGGAATACCAGGTGCTGTAAGCGTTCATTTTTTTTTTTTTTTTTTTTTTTGTCGGATATTCGTGCTTACAGCCATATCGTTGAATACACCGGTTCTCGTTCGATCACCGAAGTTAAGAAATGTTGAGCCTGGTCAGTACTTAGATAGGTGACCGCTTAGGAATACCAGGTGCTGTAAGCGTTCATTTTTTTTTTTTGTCGGATATTCGTGCTTACGTATCGTTGAATACACCGGTTCTCGTTCGATCGCCGAAGTTAAGAAATGTTGAGCCTGGTCAGTACTTAGATGGGTGACCGCTTAGGAATACCAGGTGCTGTAAGCGTTCATTTTTTTTTTTTTTTTTGTCGGATATTCGTGCTTACGGCCATATCACGTTGAATACACCGGTTCTCGTTCGATCACCGAAGTTAAGAAATGTTGATCCTGGTCAGTACTTAGATGGGTGACCTCTTAGGAATACCAGGTGCTGTAAGCGTTCATTTTTTTTTTTTTTTTTGTCGGATATTCGTGCTAACGGTCATATCACGTTGAATACACCGGTTCTCGTTCGATCACCGAAGTTAAGAAATGGTGAGCCTGGTCAGTACTTAGATGGGTGACCGCTTAGGAATACCAGGTGCTGTAAGCGTTCATTTTTTTTTTTTTGTTGTCGGTTATTCGTGCTTACGGCCATATCACGTTGAATACACCGGTTCTCGTTCGATCACCGAAGTTAAGAAATGTTGAGCCTGGTCAGTACTTAGATGGGTGACCTCTTAGGAATACCAGGTGCTGTAAGCGTTCATTTTTTTTTTTTTTTGTCGGATATTCGTGCTTACGGCCATATCACGTTGAATACACCGGTTCTCGTTCGATCACCGAAGTTAAGAAATGTTGAGCCTGGTCAGTAATTAGATGGGTGACCTCTTAGGAATACCAGGTGCTGTAAGCGTTCATTTTTTTTTTTTTTTGTCGGATATTCGTGCTTACGGCCATATCACGTTGAATACACCGGTTCTCGTTCGATCACCGAAGTTAAGAAATGTTGAGCCTGGTCAGTACTAAGATGGGTGACCGCTTAGGAATACCAGGTGCTGTAAGCGTTCATTTTTTTTCTTTTTTTGTCGGATATTCGTACTTACGGCCATATCACGTTGAATACACCGGTTCTCGTTCGATCACCGAAGTTAAGAAATGTTGAGCCTGGTCAATACTTAGATGGGTGACCGCTTTGGAATACCAGGTGCTGTAAGAGTTCATTTTTTTTTTTTTTGTCGGATATTCGTGCTTAAGGCCATATCACGTTGAATACTCCGGTTCTCGTTCGATCACCGAAGTTAAGAAATGTTGAGCCTGGTCAGTACTTAGATGGGTGACCTCTTAGGAATACCAGGTGCTGTAAGCGTTCATTTTCTTTTTTTTTGTCGGATATTCGTGCTTACGGCCATATCACGTTGAATACACCGGTTCTCGTTCGATCACCGAAGTTAAGAAATGTTGAGCCTGGTCAGTACTTAGATGGGTGACCGCTTAGGAATACCAGGTGCTGTAAGCGTTCATTTTTTTTTTTTTTGTCGGATATTCGTGCTTACGGCCATATCACGTTGAATACACCGGTTCTCGTTCGATCACCGAAGTTAAGAAATGTTGAGCCTGGTCAGTACTTAGATGGGTGACCGCTTAGGAATACCAGGTGCTGTAAGCGTTCATTTTTTTTTTTTTTTTTGTCGGATATTCGTGCTTACGGCCATATCACGTTGAATACACCGGTTCTCGTTCGATCACCGAAGTTAAGAAATGTTGAGCCTGGTCAGTACTTAGATGGGTGACCGCTTAGGAATACCAGGTGCTGTAAGCGTTCATTTTTTTTTTTTTTTTTGTCGGATATTCGTGCTTACGGCCATATCACGTTGAATACACCGGTTCTCGTTCGATCACCGAAGTTAAGAAATGTTGAGCCTGGTCAGTACTTAGATGGGTGACCGCTTAGGAATACCAGGTGCTGTAAGCGTTCATTTTTTTTTTTTGTCGGATATTCGTGCTTACGGCCATATCACGTTGAATACACCGGTTCTCGTTCGATCACCGAAGTTAAGAAATGTTGAGCCTGGTCAGTACTTAGATGGGTGACCGCTTAGGAATACCAGGTGCTGTAAGCGTTCATTTTTTTTTTTTTTTTGTCGGATATTCGTGCTTACGGCCATATCACGTTGAATACACCGGTTCTCGTTCGATCACCGAAGTTAAGAAATGTTGAGCCTGGTCAGTACTTAGATGGGTGACCGCTTAGGAATACCAGGTTCTGTAAGCGTTCATTTTTTTTTTTTTTTTGTCGGATATTCGTGCTTACGGCCATATCACGTTGAATACACCGGTTCTCGTTCGATCACCGAAGTTAAGAAATGTTGAGCCTGGTCAGTACTTAGATGGGTGACCGCTTAGGAATACCAGGTGCTGTAAGCGTTCATTTTTTTTTTTTTTTGTCGGATATTCGTGCTTACGGCCATATCTCGTTGAATACACCGGTTTTCGTTCGATCACCGAAGTTAAGAAATGTTGAGCCTGGTCAGTACTTAGATGGGTGACCGCTTAGGAATACCAGGTGCTGTAAGCGTTCATTTTTTTTTTTTGTCGGATATTCGTACTTACGGCCATATCTCGTTGAATACACCGGTTCTCGTTCGATCACCGAAGTTAAGATGTGTTGAGCCTAGTCAGTACTTAGATGGGTGACCGCTTAGGAATACCAGGTGCTGTAAGCGTTCATTTTTTTTTTTTTTTTTTTTTTTGTCGGATATTCGTGCTTACGGCCATATCACGTTGAATACACCGGTTCTCGTTCGATCACCGAAGTTAAGAAATGTTGAGCCTGGTCAGTACTTAGATGGGTGACCGCTTAGGAATACCAGGTGCTGTAAGCGTTCATTTTTTTTTTTTTTTTTTTTGTCGGATATTCGTGCTTACGGCCATATCACGTTGAATACACCGGTTCTCGTTCGATCACCGAAGTTAAGAAATGTTGAGCCTGGTCAGTACTTAGATGGGTGACCGCTTAGGAATACCAGGTGCTGTAAGCGTTCATTTTTTTTTTTTTTTGTCGGATATTCGTGCTTACGGCCATATCACGTTGAATACACCGGTTCTCGTTCGATCACCGAAGTTAAGAAATGTTGAGCCTGGTCAGTACTTAGATGTGTGACCGCTTCGGAATACCAGGTGCTGTAAGCTTTCTTTTCTTTTTTTTTTTTTGTCGGATATTCGTGCTTACGGCCATATCACGTTGAATACACCGGTTCTCGTTCGATCACCGAAGTTAAGAAATGTTGAGCCTGGTCAGTACTTAGATGGCTGACCGCTTAGGAATACCAGGTGCTGTAAGCGTTCATTTTTTTTTTTTTTTGTCGGATGTTCGTGCTTACGGCCATATCACGTTGAATACACCGGTTCTCGTTCGATCACCGAAGTTAAGAAATGTTGAGCCTGGTCAGTACTTAGATGGGTGACCGCTTTGGAATACCAGGTGCTGTAAGCGTTCATTTTTTTTTTTTTTTTCCGGATATACGTGCTTACGCCCATATCACGATGAATACACCGGTTCTCGTTCGATCACCGAAGTTAAGAAATGTTGAGCCTGGTCAGTACTTAGAAGGGTGACCGCTTAAGAAATACCAGGTGCTGTAAGCGTGCATTTTTTTTTTTTTTTTTTGTCCGGATATTCGTGCGGTCATATCACGTTGAATACACCGGTTCTCGTTCGATCACCGAAGTTAAGAAATGTTGAGCCTGGTCAGTACTTAGATGGGTGACCGCTTAGGAATACAGGTGCTGTAAGCGTTCATTTTTTTTTTTTTGTCGGATATTTTCGTGCTTACGGCCATATCACGTTGAATACACCGGTTCTCGTTCGATCACCGAAGTTAAGAAATGTTGAGCCTGGTCAGTACTAAGATGGGTGACCGCTTAGGAATACCAGGTGCTGTAAGCGTTCATTTTTTTACTTTTTTTGTCGGATATTCGTACTTACGGCCATATCACGTTGAATACACCGGTTCTCGTTCGATCACGAAAGTTAAGAAATGTTGAGCCTGGTCAATGCTTAGATGGGTGACCGCGCTTTGGAATACCAGGTGCTGTGAAGTTCATTTTTTTTTTTTTTGTCGGATATTCGTGCTTAAGGCCATATCACATTGGAATACTCCGGTTCTCGTTCGATCACCGAAGTTAAGAAATGTTGAGCCTGGTCAGTACTTAGATGGGTGACCTCTTAGGAATACCAGGTGCTGTAAGCGTTCATTTTTTTTTTTTTTTTTTGTCGGATATTCGTGCTTACGGCCATATCACGTTGAATACAGCGGTTCTCGTTCGATCACCGAAGTTAAGAAATGTTGAGCCTGGTCAGTACTTAGATGGGTGACCGCTTAGGAATACGGAGTGCTGTAAGCGTTCATTTTTTTTTTTTTTTTTGTCGGATATTCGTACTTGTATGTCGTTCAGACACACCGGTTCTCGTTCGATCACCGAAGTTAAGAAATGTTGAGCCTGGTCAGTACTTAGATGGGTGACCGCTTAGGAATACCAGGTGCTGTAAGCGTTCATTTTTTTTTTTGTCGGATATTCGTGCTTACGTATATCACGTTGAATACACCGGTTCTCGTTCGATCACCGAAGGTAAGAAATGTTGAGCCTGGTCAGTACTTAGATGGGTGACCGCTTCGGAATGCCAGGTGCTGTAAGCTTTCTTTTTTTTGTCGGATATTCATGCTTACGGCCATATCACGTTGAATACACCGGTTCTCGTTCGATCACCGAAGTTAAGAAATGTTGAGCCTGGTCAGTACTTAGATGGCTGACCGCTTAGGAATACCAGGTGCTGTAAGCGTTCATTTTTTTTTTTTGTCGGATATTCGTGCTTACGTATCACGTTGAATACACCGGTTCTCGTGCGATTACCGAAGTTAAGAAATGTTGAGCCTGGTCAGTACTTAGATGGGTGACCGCTTAGGAATACCAGGTGCTGTAAGCGTTCATTTTTTTTTTTTTGTCGGATGTTCGTGCTTACGGCCATATCACGTTGAATACACCGGTTCTCGTTCGATCACCCGAGTTAAGAAATGTTGAGCCTGGTCAGTACTTAGATGGGTGACCGCTTAGGAATACCAGGTGCTGTAGCGTTCATTTTTTTTTTTTGTCGGATATTCGTGCTTACAGCCTTATCACGTTGAATACACCGGTTCTCGTTCGATCACCGAAGTTAAGAAATGTTGAGCCTGGTCAGTACTTAGATGGGTGACCGCTTAGGAATACCAGGTGCTGTAAGCGTTCATTTTTTGTCGGATATTCGTGCTTACGGCCATATCGTTGAATACACCGGTTATCGTTCGATCACCGAAGTTAAGAAATGTTGAGCCTGGTCAGTACTTAGATGGGTGACCGCTTAGGAATACCAGGTTCTGTAAGCGTTCA
>JBBBDQ010003148.1:0-20875 GCA_037127315.1 Ascarosepion bandense | reverse complement strand
ACAAACGAGGTTATTTGAAATTTTTTATTGAAAAAGTCAAAATAAGATGAAAATAAAGGACATTTTCATATTTCAGATTAAAAGAAAATATCAAGGGAAACGAGGTTATTTTGAAAACTTTATTGAAAAAAGACAAAATAAAACGAAAATAAAGCACATTTTCATATTCAGATTAAAAAAAGAGAAAATATCAAGGAAACGAGGTTATTTTGAAATTTTTATTTGAAAAAAGACAAAATAAGATGAAAATAAAGCACATTTTCAGTTTCAGATTAAAAAAGAGAAAATATCACAAACAAGGTTATTTGGAAAATTTTATTGAAAAAGACAAAATAAGATGAAAATAAAGCATATTTTCATATTTCAGATCAAAAAAGAGAAAATATCAGTGAACCGAGGTTATTTTGAAATTTTTTATTGAAAGACAAAATAAGATGAAAATAAAGGTTACTTTTCATATTTCTAGATTAAAAAAGAGAAAATATCAAGGGAAACGCAGGCTCGAAATTTTTTATTGAAAAACGACAAAATAAGATGAAAATAAAGCACATTTTCATATTTCAGATTAAAAAAAGAGAAAATATCAAGGGAAACAATGTTATCTCTACATTTTTTGTTGAAAGACAAAATAAAATGAAAATAAAGCACATTTTCATATTTCAGATTAAAAAAGAGAAAATATCAACGAAACGAGGTTATTTTGAAATTTTTTTTATTGAAAGTCAAAATAAGATGAAAATAAAGCACATTTTCATATTTCAGACTAAAAAAAATAAAATATCAAGGAACCGAGGTTATTTTTTTGAAATTTTTATTGAAAAGAGTCAAAATAAGATGAAAATAAAGCATATTTTCATATTTCAGATTAAAAATAAGAACATATCAAGGAAACAAGGTTATTTTGAAATTTTTTATTGAAAAAAGACAAAATAAGATGAAAAAATAAAGCACATTTTCACATATTTCAGATTAAAAAGAGAAAATATCAAGGGAAACGAGGTTATTTTGAATTTTTTTATTGAAAAAAGACAAAATAAGATGAAAATAAAGCACATTTTTCATATATTTCAGATTAAAAAAAGAACATATCAAGGGAAACAAGGTTATTTTTGAAATTTTTTATTGAAAAAAGACAAAATAAGATGAAAATAAAGCATATTTTCATATTTCAGATTAAAAAAGAGAAAATATCAAGGGAATCAAGTTTATTTTGAAATTTTTTATTGAAAAAAGACAAAATAAGCGAAAAATAAAGCACATTTTTCATATTTCAGATTAAAAAAGAGAAAATATCAAGGGAAACAATGTTATTTTCATATTTTTTGTTGAAAAAAGACAAAATAAATGAAAATAAAGCACATTTTCATATTTCAGATTAAAAAAGAGAAAATATCAAGGAAACGAGGTTATTTTGAAATTTTATTGAAAAAGTCAAAATACATAGATGGAAATAAAGGACATTTTCATATTGGATTAAAAAAGAAAATATCAAGGGAAACGAGGTTATTTTGAAATTTTTATTGAAAAAGACAAAAATAAGATGAAAATAAAGCACATTTTCATATTTCAGATTAAAAAAGAGAAAATATCAAGGGAAATGAGGTTATTTTGAAATTTTATATTGAAAAAAGACACAAAATAAGATGAAAATAAAGCACATTTTCATATTTCAGATTAAAAAAGAGAAAATATCAAGGGAAACAATGTTATTTTGAAATTTTTTATTGAAAAAAGACAAATTAAGATGAAAATAATGCATATCATATTTCAGTTTAAAAAAGAGGAATTATCAAGGGAAATGTGTTATTTTGAAATTTTCATTGAAAAAGACAAAATAAGATGAGTGATGCATATTTTCATATTTCAGATTAAAAAAGAGAAAATATCAAGGGAAACAAGGTTATTTTGAAATTTTTTATTGAAAAAAGTCAAAATAAGATGAAAATAATGCACATTTTCATATTTCAGATTAAAAAAGAGAAAATATCAAGGAAAACAATGTTATTTTGAAATTTTTTATTGAAAAAAGACAAAATAAGATGAAAATAATGCATATTTTCATATTTCAGATTAAAAAAGAGGAAATATCAAGAGAAACAAGGTTCTTTTGAACGTTTTTATTGAAAAAAGACAAAATAAGATGAAAATAAAGCACATTTTCATATTTCAGATTAAAAAAGAGAAAATATCAAGGGAAACAAGGTTATTTGGAAAATTTTATTGAAAAAAGACAAAATAAGATGAAAATAAAGCACATTTTCTATATTTCAGATCAAAAAAGAAAAGAAAAATATCAAGGGAACCGAGGTTCATTTTGAAATTTTTTATTGAAAAAACACAAAATAAGATGAAAATAAAGGACATTTTCATATTTCAGATTAAAAAAGAGAAAATATCAAGGGAAACAATGTTATCTACATACATTTTGAAAAAAGAGAAAATAAAATGAAAATAAAGCACATTTTCATATTTCAGATTAAAAAAGAGAAAATATCAACGGAAACGAGGTTATTTTGAAATTTTTTATTGAAAAAAGTCAAAATAAGATGAAAATAAAGCACATTTTCATATTTCAGACTAAAAAAATAAAATATCAAGGGAACCGAGGTTATTTTGAAATTTTTCTTTTATTGAAAAGAGTCAAAATAAGATGAAAATAAAGCACATTTTCATATTTCAGATTAAAAAAAAGAACATATCAAGGGAAACAATGTTATTTTGAAATTTTTTATTGAAAAAAGACAAAATAAGATGAAAATAAAGCACATTTTCATATTTCAGATTAA
The DNA here is from genome assembly GCA_037127315.1 of Ascarosepion bandense. Taxonomy (NCBI): domain Eukaryota; kingdom Metazoa; phylum Mollusca; class Cephalopoda; order Sepiida; family Sepiidae; genus Ascarosepion; species Ascarosepion bandense. The sequence goes on along the minus strand of JBBBDQ010003148.1, from coordinate 18,089 downwards.
AAAAAAGAACATATGAAGGGAAATAAGGTTTTTTTTGAAATTTTTTATTGAAAAAATACAAAATAAGATGAAAATAAAGCACATTTTCATATTTCAGATTAAAAAAGAGAAAATATCAAGGGAATCAAGTTTATTTTGAAATTTTTTATTGAAAAAAGACAAAATAAGTTGAAAATAAAGCACATTTTCATATTTCAGATTAAAAAAGAGAAAATATCAAGGGAAACAATGTTATTTCTACATTTTTTGTTGAAAAAAGACAAAATAAAATGAAAATAAAGCACATTTTCATATTTCAGATTAAAAAAGGGAAAATATCAAGGGAAAACGAGGTTATTTTGAAATTTTTTATTGAAAAAGTCAAAATAAGATGAAAATAAAGGACATTTTCATATTTCAGATTAAAAAGAAGAAAATATCAAGGGAAACGAGGTTATTTTGAAATTTTTTATTGAAAAAAGACAAAATAAGATGAAAAGTAAAGTACATTTTCATATTTCAGATTAAAAAAAAAGAGAAAATATCAAGGGAAACGAGGTTATTTTGAAATTTTTTATTGAAAAAAGACAATAAGATGAAAATATTGCATATTTTCATATTTCAGATTAAAAAGAGGAAATATCAAGAGAAACAAGGTTATTTTGAAATTTTCTATTGAAAAAAGACAAAATAAGATGAAAATAAAGCATATTTTCATATTTCAGATTAAAAAAGAGAAAATATCAAGGGAAACAAGTTTATTTCTACATTTTCTGTTGAAAAAAGACAAAATAAAATGAAAATAAAGCACATTTTCATATTTCAGATTAAAAAAGAGAAAATATCAACGGAAAGAAACGAGGTTATTTTGAAATTTTTTATTGAAAAAAGGTGGAAAATAAGATGAAAATAAAAGCACATTTTCATATTTCAGACTAAAAAAAATTAAATATCAAGGGAACCGAGGTTATTTTGAAATTTTTTATTGTAAAAAGTCAAAATAAGATGAAAATAAAGCACATTTTCATATTTCAGATTAAAAAAAAAGAACATATCAAGGGAAACAAGGTTATTTTGAAATTTTTTATTGAAAAAAGACAAAATAAGATGAAAATAAAGCACATTTTCATATTTCAGATTAAAAAAGAGAAAATATCAAGGGAAACGAGGTTATTTTGAAATTTTTTATTGAAAAAAGACAAAATAAGATGAAAATAAAGCACATTTTCATATTTCAGATTAAAAAAAAGAACATACCATGGAAACAAGGTTATTTTGAAATTTTTTATTGAAAAAATACAAAATAAGATGAAAATAAAGCACATTTTCATATTTCAGATTAAAAAAGAGAAAATATCAAGGGAATCAAGTTTATTTTGAAATTTTTTATTGAAAAAAGACAAAATAAGTTGAAAATAAAGCACATTTTCATATTTCAGATTAAAAAAGAGAAAATATCAAGGGAAACAATGTTATTTCTACATTTTTTGTTGAAAAAAGACAAAATAAAATGAAAATAAAGCACATTTTCATATTTCAGATTAAAAAAGAGAAAATATCAAGGGAAACGAGGTTATTTTGAAATTTTTTATTGAAAAAGTCAAAATAAGATGAAAATAAAGGACATTTTCATATTTCAGATTAAAAAGAAGAAAATATCAAGGGAAACGAGGTTATTTTGAAATTTTTTATTGAAAAAAGACAAAATAAGATGAAAAGTAAAGCACATTTTCATATTTCAGATTAAAAAAGAGAAAATATCAAGGGAAACGAGGTTATTTTGAAATTTTTTATTGAAAAAAGACAAAATAAGATGAAAATAATGCATATTTTCATATTTCAGATTAAAAAAGAGGAAGTATCAAGAGAAACAAGGTTATTTTGAAATTTTCTATTGAAAAAAGACAAAATAAGATGAAAATAAAGCATATTTTCATATTTCAGATTAAAAAAGAGAAAATATCAAGGGAAACAAGGTTATTTCTACATTTTCTGTTGAAAAAAGACAAAATAAAATGAAAATAAAGCACATTTTCATATTTCAGATTAAAAAAAGAGAAAATATCAACGGAAACGAGGTTATTTTGAAATTTTTTATTGAAAAAAGTGAAAATAAGATGAAAATAAAGCACATTTTCATATTTCAGACTAAAAAATATTAAATATCAAGGGAACCGAGGTTATTTTGAAATTTTTTATTGTAAAAAGTCAAAATAAGATGAAAATAAAGCACATTTTCATATTTCAGATTAAAAAAAAAGAACATATCAAGGGAAACAAGGTTATTTTGAAATTTTTTATTGAAAAAAGACAAAATAAGATGAAAATAAAGCACATTTTCATATTTCAGATTAAAAAAGAGAAAATATCAAGGGAAACGAGGTTATTTTGAAATTTTTTATTGAAAAAAGACAAAATAAGATGAAAATAAAGCACATTTTCATATTTCAGATTAAAAAAAAAGAACATACCATGGAAACAAGGTTATTTTGAAATTTTTTATTGAAAAAATACAAAATAAGATGAAAATAAAGCACATTTTCATATTTCAGATTAAAAAAAGAGAAAATATCAAGGGAATCAAGTTTATTTTGAAATTTTTTATTGAAAAAAGACAAAATAAGTTGAAAATAAAGCACATTTTCATATTTCAGATTAAAAAAGAGAAAATATCAAGGGAAACAATGTTATTTCTACATTTTTTGTTGAAAAAAGACAAAATAAAATGAAAATAAAGCACATTTTCATATTTCAGATTAAAAAAGAGAAAATATCAAGGGAAACGAGGTTATTTTGAAATTTTTTATTGAAAAAGTCAAAATAAGATGAAAATAAAGGACATTTTCATATTTCAGATTAAAAAGAAGAAAATATCAAGGGAAACGAGGTTATTTTGAAATTTTTTATTGAAAAAAGACAAAATAAGATGAAAAGTAAAGCACATTTTCATATTTCAGATTAAAAAAGAGAAAATATCAAGGGAAACGAGGTTATTTTGAAATTTTTTATTGAAAAAAGACAAAATAAGATGAAAATAATGCATATTTTCATATTTCAGATTAAAAAAGAGGAAATATCAAGAGAAACAAGGTTATTTTGAAATTTTCTATTGAAAAAAGACAAAATAAGATGAAAATAAAGCATATTTTCATATTTCAGATTAAAAAAGAGAAAATATCAAGGGAAACAAGGTTATTTCTACATTTTCTGTTGAAAAAAGACAAAATAAAATGAAAATAAAGCACATTTTCATATTTCAGATTAAAAAAGAGAAAATATCAACGGAAACGAGGTTATTTTGAAATTTTTATTGAAAAAAGTGAAAATAAGATGAAAATAAAGCACATTTTCATATTTCAGACTAAAAAAAATTAAATATCAAGGGAACCGAGGTTATTTTGAAATTTTTTATTGTAAAAAGTCAAAATAAGATGAAAATAAAGCACATTTTCATATTTCAGATTAAAAAAAAAGAAAATATCAAGGGAAACAAGGTTATTTTGAAATTTTTTATTGAAAAAAGACAAAATAAGATGAAAATAAAGCACATTTTCATATTTCAGATTAAAAAAGAGAAAATATCAAGGGAAACGAGGTTATTTTGAAATTTTTTATTGAAAAAAGACAAAATAAGATGAAAATAAAGCACATTTTCATATTTCAGATTAAAAAAAAGTACATATCAAGGGAAACAAGGTTATTTTGAAATTTTTTATTGAAAAAATACAAAATTAGATGAAAATAAAGCACATTTTCATATTTCAGATTAAAAAAGAGAAAATATCAAGGGAATCAAGTTTATTTTGAAATTTTTTATTGAAAAAAGACAAAATAAGTTGAAAATAAAGCACATTTTCATATTTCAGATTAAAAAAGAGAAAATATCAAGGGAAACAATGTTATTTCTACATTTTTTGTTGAAAAAAGACAAAAATAAAATGAAAATAAAGCACATTTTCATATTGCAGATTAAAAAAGAGAAAATATCAACGGAAACGAGGTTATTTTGAAATTTTTTATTGAAAAAGTCAAAATAAGATGAAAATAAAGGACATTTTCATATTTCAGATTAAAAAGAAGAAAATATCAAGGGAAACGAGGTTATTTTGAAATTTTTTATTGAAAAAAGACAAAATAAGATGAAAAGTAAAGCACATTTTCATATTTCAGATTAAAAAAGAGAAAATATCAAGGGAAACGAGGTTATTTTGAAATTTTTTATTGAAAAAAGACAAAATAAGATGAAAATAATGCATATTTTCATATTTCAGATTAAAAAAGAGGAAATATCAAGAGAAACAAGGTTATTTTGAAATTTTCTATTGAAAAAAGACAAAATAAGATGAAAATAAAGCATATTTTCATATTTCAGATTAAAAAAGAGAAAATATCAAGGGAAACAAGGTTATTTCTACATTTTCTGTTGAAAAAAGACAAAATAAAATGAAAATAAAGCACATTTTCATATTTCAGATTAAAAAAGAGAAAATATCAAGGGAAACGAGGTTATTTTGAAATTTTTTATTGAAAAAGTCAAAATAAGATGAAAATAAAGGACATTTTCATATTTCAGATTAAAAAGAAGAAAATATCAAGGGAAACGAGGTTATTTTGAAATTTTTTATTGAAAAAAGACAAAATAAGATGAAAAGTAAAGCACATTTTCATATTTCAGATTAAAAAAGAGAAAATATCAAGGGAAACGAGGTTATTTTGAAATTTTTTATTGAAAAAAGACAAAATAAGATGAAAATAATGCATATTTTCATATTTCAGATTAAAAAAGAGGAAATATCAAGAGAAACAAGGTTATTTTGAAATTTTCTATTGAAAAAAGACAAAATAAGATGAAAATAAAGCATATTTTCATATTTCAGATTAAAAAAGAGAAAATATCAAGGGAAACAAGGTTATTTCTACATTTTCTGTTGAAAAAAGACAAAATAAAATGAAAATAAAGCACATTTTCATATTTCAGATTAAAAAAGAGAAAATATCAACGGAAACGAGGTTATTTTGAAATTTTTTATTGAAAAAAGTGAAAATAAGATGAAAATAAAGCACATTTTCATATTTCAGACTAAAAAAAATTAAATATCAAGGGAACCGAGGTTATTTTGAAATTTTTTATTGTAAAAAGTCAAAATAAGATGAAAATAAAGCACATTTTCATATTTCAGATTAAAAAAAAAGAAAATATCAAGGGAAACAAGGTTATTTTGAAATTTTTTATTGAAAAAAGACAAAATAAGATGAAAATAAAGCACATTTTCATATTTCAGATTAAAAAAGAGAAAATATCAAGGGAAACGAGGTTATTTTGAAATTTTTTATTGAAAAAAGACAAAATAAGATGAAAATAAAGCACATTTTCATATTTCAGATTAAAAAAAAGTACATATCAAGGGAAACAAGGTTATTTTGAAATTTTTTATTGAAAAAATACAAAATTAGATGAAAATAAAGCACATTTTCATATTTCAGATTAAAAAAGAGAAAATATCAAGGGAATCAAGTTTATTTTGAAATTTTTTATTGAAAAAAGACAAAATAAGTTGAAAATAAAGCACATTTTCATATTTCAGATTAAAAAAGAGAAAATATCAAGGGAAACAATGTTATTTCTACATTTTTTGTTGAAAAAAGACAAAATAAAATGAAAATAAAGCACATTTTCATATTGCAGATTAAAAAAGAGAAAATATCAACGGAAACGAGGTTATTTTGAAATTTTTTATTGAAAAAGTCAAAATAAGATGAAAATAAAGGACATTTTCATATTTCAGATTAAAAAAAAGAAAATATCAAGGGAAACGAGGTTATTTTGAAATTTTTTATTGAAAAAAGACAAAATAAGATGAAAATAAAGCACATTTTCATATTTCAGATTAAAAAAAGAGAAAATATCAAGGGAACCGAGGTTATTTTGAAATTTTTTATTGAAAAAAGACAAAATAAGATGAAAATAAAGCACATTTTCATATTTCAGTTTAAAAAAGAGAAAATATCAAGGGGAAACAATGTTATTTTGAAATTTTATTGAAAAAAGACAAATTAAGATGAAAATAATGCATATTTTCATATTTTCAGTTTAAAGAAATTATCAAGGGAAACAAGGTTATTTTGAAATTTTCTATTGAAAAAAGACAAATAAGATGAAAATGAAGCATATTTTCATATTTCAGACAAGAAAATATCAAGGGAAACAAGGTTATTTGGAACATTTTATTGAAAAAAGACAAAATAAGATGAAAATAAAGCACATTTCATATTTCAGATCAAAAAAAGAGAAAATATCAAGGGAACCGAGGTTATTTTAAAAAATTTTTATTGAAAAAAGACAAAATAAGATGAAAATAAAGCACATTTTCATATTTCAGATTAAAAGAGAAAATATCAAGAGAAACAATGTTATTTCTACATTTTTTGTTGAAAAAAGACAAAATAAAATGAAAATAAAGCACATTTTCATATTTCAGATTAAAAAGAGAAAATATCAGCGAGCTTGAGGTTATTTTGAAATTTTTATTGAAAAAGTCAAAAAATAAGATGAAAATAAGGACATTTTCATATTTCAGATTAAAAAAAGAAAATATCAAGGGAAACGAGGTTATTTTGAAATTTTTTATTGAAAAAAGACAAAATAAGATGAAAATAAAGCACATTTTCATATTTCAGATTAAAAAGAGAAAATATCAAGGGGAAAGCAGGTTATTTTGAAATTTTTTTATTGAAAAAAGACAAAATAAGATGAAAATAAAGCACATTTTCATATTTCAGTTTAAAAAAGAGAAAATATCCGGGAAACAATGTTATTTTGAAATTTTTATTGAAAAAAGACAAATTAAGATGAAAATAATGCATATTTTCATATTTCAGTTTAAAAAAAGAGAAATTGTATCAGAAACAAGGTTATTTTGAAATTTTCTATTAGAAAAAAGACAAAATAAGATGAAAATGAAGCATATTTTCATATTTCAGATTAAAAAGAGAAAATATCAGGAAACAAGGTTATTTTGGCAATTTTTATTGAAAAAAGTCAAAATAAGATGAAAATAATGCACATTTTCATATTTCAGATTAAAAAGAGAAAATATCAGGAAAACAATGTTATTTTGAAATTTTTATTGAAAAAAGACAAAATAAGATGAAAATAGTGTATTTTCATATTTCAGATTAAAAAAGAGGAAATATCAGAGAAACAAGGTTATTTTGAAATTTTTTATTGAAAAAAGACAAAATAAGATGAAAATAAGCACATTTTCATATTTCAGATTAAAAAAAGAGAAAATATCAAAGGAAACAAGGTTATTTGGAACATTTTATTGAAAAAAGACAAAATAAGATGAAAATAAAAGCACATTTTCATATTTCAGATCAAAAAGAGAAAATATCAAGGGAACCGAGTTGTTGCAAATTTTTTATTGAAAAAAGACAAAATAAGATGAAAATAAAGCACATTTTCATATTTCAGATTAAAAAAAGAGAAAATATCAAGGGAAACAATGTTATCTCTACATTTTGTTGAAAAAGACAAAATAAAATGAAAATAAAGCACATTTCATATTTCAGATTAAAAAAGAGAAAATATCAACGGAAACGAAGAGTTATTTTGAAATTTTTTATTGAAAAAAGTCAAATAAGATGAAAATAAAGCGTTTCATATTTCAGACTAAAAAATAAAATATCAAGGGAACCGAGGTTATTTTGGAAATTTTTATTGAAAAGTCAAAATAAGATGAAAATAAAGCACATTTTCATATTTCAGATTAAAAAAAAAGAACATATCAAGGGAAACAAGGTTATTTTGAAATTTTTATTGAAAAAAGACAAAATAAGATGAAAATAAAGGACATTTTCATATTTCAGATTAAAGAGAAAATATCGAGGGAATCAAGTTTATTTTGAAATTTTTTATTGAAAAAAGACAAAATAAGTTGAAAATAAAGCACATTTTCATATTTCAGATTAAAAAAGAGAAAATATCAAGGGAAACAATGTTATTTCTACATTTTTTGTTGAAAAAAGACAAAATAAAATGAAAATAAAGCACATTTTCATATTTCAGATTAAAAAAGAGAAAATATCAAGGGAAACGAGGTTATTTTGAAATTTTTTATTGAAAAAGTCAAAATAAGATGAAAATAAAGGACATTTTCATATTTCAGATTAAAAAAAAAGAAAATATCAAGGGAAACGAGGTTATTTTGAAATTTTTTATTGAAAAAAGACAAAATAAGATGAAAATAAAGCACATTTTCATATTTCAGATTAAAAAAGAGAAAATATCAAGGGAAACAATGTTATTTCTACATTTTTTGTTGAAAAAAGACAAAATAAAATGAAAATAAAGCACATTTTCATATTTCAGATTAAAAAAGAGAAAATATCAACGGAAACGAGGTTATTTTGAAATTTTTTATTGAAAAAGTCAAAATAAGATGAAAATAAAGGACATTTTCATATTTCAGATTAAAAAAAAAGAAAATATCAAGGGAAACGAGGTTATTTTGAAATTTTTTATTGAAAAAAGACAAAATAAGATGAAAATAAAGCACATTTTCATATTTCAGATTAAAAAAGAGAAAATATCAAGGGAAACGAGGTTATTTTGAAATTTTTTATTGAAAAAAGACAAAATAAGATGAAAATAAAGCACATTTTCATATTTCAGTTTAAAAAAGAGAAAATATCAAGGGAAACAATGTTATTTTGAAATTTTTTATTGAAAAAAGACAAATTAAGATGAAAATAATGCATATTTTCATATTTCAGTTTAAAAAAGAGGAATTATCAAGGGAAACAAGGTTATTTTGAAATTTTCTATTGAAAAAAGACAAAATAAGATGAAAATGAAGCATATTTTCATATTTCAGATTAAAAAAAGAGAAAATATCAAGGGAAACAAGGTTATTTTGAAATTTTTTATTGAGAAAAGTCAAAATAAGATGAAAATAATGCACATTTTCATATTTCAGATTAAAAAAGAGAAAATATCAAGGAAAACAATGTTATTTTGAAATTTTTTATTGAAAAAAGACAAAATAAGATGAAAATAATGCATATTTTCATATTTCAGATTAAAAAAGAGGAAATATCAAGAGAAACAAGGTTATTTTGAAATTTTTTATTGAAAAAAGACAAAATAAGATGAAAATAAAGCACATTTTCATATTTCAGATTAAAAAAGAGAAAATATCAAGGGAAACAAGGTTATTTGGAACATTTTATTGAAAAAAGACAAAATAAGATGAAAATAAAGCACATTTTCATATTTCAGATCAAAAAAGAGAAAATATCAAGGGAACCGAGGTTATTTTGAAATTTTTTATTGAAAAAAGACAAAATAAGATGAAAATAAAGCACATTTTCATATTTCAGATTAAAAAAGAGAAAATATCAACGGAAACGAGGTTATTTTGAAATTTTTTATTGAAAAAAGTCAAAATAAGATGAAAATAAAGCACATTTTCATATTTCAGACTAAAAAAATAAAATATCAAGGGAACCGAGGTTATTTTGAAATTTTTTTATTGAAAAGAGTCAAAATAAGATGAAAATAAAGCACATTTTCATATTTCAGATTAAAAAAAAAGAACATATCAAGGGAAACAAGGTTATTTTGAAATTTTTTATTGAAAAAAGACAAAATAAGATGAAAATAAAGGACATTTTCATATTTCAGATTAAAAAAGAGAAAATATCGAGGGAATCAAGTTTATTTTGAAATTTTTTATTGAAAAAAGACAAAATAAGTTGAAAATAAAGCACATTTTCATATTTCAGATTAAAAAAGAGAAAATATCAAGGGAAACAATGTTATTTCTACATTTTTTGTTGAAAAAAGACAAAATAAAATGAAAATAAAGCACATTTTCATATTTCAGATTAAAAAAGAGAAAATATCAAGGGAAACGAGGTTATTTTGAAATTTTTTATTGAAAAAGTCAAAATAAGATGAAAATAAAGGACATTTTCATATTTCAGATTAAAAAAAAAGAAAATATCAAGGGAAACGAGGTTATTTTGAAATTTTTTATTGAAAAAAGACAAAATAAGATGAAAATAAAGCACATTTTCATATTTCAGATTAAAAAAGAGAAAATATCAAGGGAAACGAGGTTATTTTGAAATTTTTTATTGAAAAAAGACAAAATAAGATGAAAATAATGCATATTTTCATATTTCAGATTAAAAAAGAGGAAATATCAAGAGAAACAAGGTTATTTTGAAATTTTCTATTGAAAAAAGACAAAATAAGATGAAAATAAAGCATATTTTCATATTTCAGATTAAAAAAGAGAAAATATCAAGGGAAACAATGTTATTTCTACATTTTCTGTTGAAAAAAGACAAAATAAAATGAAAATAAAGCACATTTTCATATTTCAGATTAAAAAAGAGAAAATATCAACGGAAACGAGGTTATTTTGAAATTTTTTATTGAAAAAAGTGAAAATAAGATGAAAATAAAGCACATTTTCATATTTCAGACTAAAAAAAATAAAATATCAAGGGAACCGAGGTTATTTTGAAATTTTTTATTGAAAAAAGACAAAATAAGATGAAAATAATGCATATTTTCATATTTCAGATTAAAAAAGAGGAAATATCAAGAGAAACAAGGTTCTTTTGAAAGTTTTATTGAAAAAAGACAAAATAAGATGAAAATAAAACACATTTTCATATTTCAGATTAAAGAAAAATATCAAGGGAAACAAGGTTATTTGGAACATTTATTGAAAAAAAAGGCAAATAAGATGAAAATAAAAGCACATTTTCATATTTCAGATCAAAAAAGAGAAAATATCAAGGGAACCGAGGTTATTTTGAAATTTTTTATTGAAAAAAGACAAATAAGATGAAAATAAAACACATTTTCATATTTCAGATTAAAAAAGAGAAAATATCAAGGGAAACAATGTTATCTCTACATTTTTGTTGAAAAAGACAAAATCAAATGAAAATAAAGCACATTTTCATATTTCAGATAAAAAAAGAGAAAATATCAACGGAAACGAGGTTATTTTGAAATTTTATTGAAAAAAATCAAAATAAGATGAAAATAAAAGCACATTTTCATATTTCAGACTAAAAAAAATAAAATATCAAGGGAACCGAAGAGTTATTTTGAAATTTTTCTTGAAAAAGTCAAAATAAGATGAAAATAAAGCACATTTTCATATTTCAGATTAAAAAAAACATATCAGAAACAAGGTTATTTTGAAATTTTTTATTGAAAAAGACAAAATAAGATGAAAAATAAAGCACATTTTCATATTTCAGATTAAAAAAGAGAAAATATCAAGGGAAACGAGGTTATTTTGAAATTCTTTATTGAAAAAAGACAAAAATAGATGAAAATAAAGCACATTTTCATATTTCAGATTAAAAAAAAGAACATATCAAGGGAAACAAGGTTATTTTTATGTTTATTGAAAAAAGACAAAATAAGATGAAAATAAAACACATTTTCATATTTCAGATTAAAAAAAGAGAAAATATCAAGTGAATCAAGTTTATTTTGAAATTTTTTATTGAAAAAAGACAAAATAAGTTGAAAATGACACATTTCATATTTAGTTAAAAAAAGAGAAAAATATGAAGGGAAACAATGTTATTTCTACATTTTTTGTTGAAAAAAGACAAAATAAAATGAAAATAAAGCACATTTTCATATTTCAGATTAAAAAAGAGAAAATATCAAGGGAAACGAGGTTATTTTGAAATTTTTTATTGAAAAAGTCAAAATAAGATGAAAATAAAGGACATTTTCATATTTCAGATTAAAAAAAGAAAATATCAAGGGAAACGAGGTTATTTTGAAATTTTTTATTTGAAAAAGACAAAATAAGATGAAAATAAAGCACATTTTCATATTTCAGATTAAAAAGAGAAAATATCAAGGGAAACAATGTTATTTCTACATTTTCTAGTAGAAAAGACAAAATAAAACGAAAATAAAACACATTTTGTAACAGATTAAAGAAAAACATCAAGGGAAACAAATATTATTTTGAAATTTTTATTGAAAAAAGACAGAAATAAGATGAAAATAATGCATATTTTCATATTTCAGATTAAAAAAGAGGAAATATCAAGAGAAACAAGGTTATTTTACAGAAATTTTCTATTGAAAAGACAAAATAAGATGAAAATAAAGCACTTTCATATTTTCAGATAAAAAAGGAGAGAAAGTATCCAAGGAAATAATGTATTTAAAACACATGAAAAAGGTCAAAAATAAAAATAAAAATAAAGCCTTATTTTCATATTTTAAAATTAAAGGAAGAAAGTATATTGATAAAAGAGGTTTAAATTTTATTGAAAAAGGAAATCAAAATAAGATGAAAATCATTTCTTTCATATTTCAGACTAAAAAAAATAAAATATCAAGGGAACGAAGTTATTTTGAAATTTTTTATTGTAAAAAGTCAAAATAAGATGAAAATAAAGCACATTTTCATATTTCAGATTAAAAAAAAAAGAACATATCAAGGGAAACAAGGTTATTTTGAAATTTTTTATTGAAAAATGACAAAATAAGATGAAAATAAAGCACATTTTCATATTTCAGATTAAAAAAGAGAAAATATCAAGGGAAACGAGGTTATTTTGAAATTTTTTATTGAAAAAAGACAAAATAAGATGAAAATAAAGCACATTTTCATATTTCAGATTAAAAAAGAGAAAATATCAAGGGAATCAAGTTTATTTTGATATTTTTTATTGAAAAAAGACAAAATAAGTTGAAAATAAAGCACATTTTCATATTTCAGATTAAAAAAAGAGAAAATATCAAGGGAATCAAGTTTATTTTGAAATTTTTTATTGAAAAAAGACAAAATAAGTTGAAAATAAAGCACATTTTCATATTTCAGATTAAAAAAGAGAAAATATCAAGGGAAACGAGGTTATTTTGAAATTTTTTATTGAAAAAGTCAAAATAAGATGAAAATAAAGGACATTTTCATATTTCAGATTAAAAAAATAAAATATCAAAGGAAACGAGGTTATTTTGAAATTTTTTATTGAAAAAAGACAAAATAAGATGAAAATAAAGCACATTTTCATATTTCAGATTAAAAAAGAGAAAATATCAAGGGAAACAATGTTATTTCTACATTTTCTGTTGAAAAAAGACAAAATAAAACGAAAATAAAGCACATTTTCATATTTCAGATTAAAAAAGAGAAAATATCAAGGGAAACTGTTATTTTGAAATTTTTTATTGAAAAAAGACAAAATAAGATGAAAATAATGCATATTTTCATATTTCAGATTAAAAAAGAGGAAATATCAAGAGAAACAAGGTTATTTTGAAATTTTCTATTGAAAAAAGACAAAATAAGATGAAAATAAAGCATATTTTCATATTTCAGATTAAAAAAGAGAAAATATGAAGGGAAACAATGTTATTTCTACATTTTTTATTGAAAAAAGACAAAATAAAACGAAAATAAAGCACATTTTCATATTTCAGATTAAAAAAGATAAAATATCAAGGGAAACAATGTTATTTCTACATTTTTTATTGAAAAAAGACAAAATAAGATGAAAATAATGCATATTTTCATATTTCAGATTAAAAAAGAGGAAATATCAAGAGAAACGAGGTTATTTTGAAAATTTTTTTGAAAAAAGACAAAATAAGATGAAAATAAAGCACATTTTCATATTTCAGATTAAAAAAAAAGAACATATCAAGGGAAACAAGGTTATTTTGAAATTTTTTATTGAAAAAAGACAAAATAAGATGAAAATAAAGCACATTTTCATATTTCAGATTAAAAAAGAGAAAATATCAAGGGAATCAAGTTTATTTTGAAATTTTTTATTGAAAAAAGACAAAATAAGTTGAAAATAAAGCACATTTTCATATTTCAGATTAAAAAAGAGAAAATATCAAGGGAAACAATGGTATTTCTACATTTTTTGTTGAAAAAAGACAAAATAAAATGAAAATAAAGCACATTTTCATATTTCAGATTAAAAAAGAGAAAATATCAAGGGAAACGAGGTTATTTTGAAATTTTTTATTGAAAAAGTCAAAATAAGATGAAAATAAAGGACATTTTCATATTTAAGATTAAAAAAAAGAAAATATCAAGGGAAACGAGGTTATTTTGAAATTTTTTATTGAAAAAAGACAAAATAAGATGAAAATAAAGCACATTTTCATATTTCAGATTAAAAAAGAGAAAATATCAAGGGAAACAATGTTATTTCTACATTTTCTGTTGAAAAAACACAAAATAAAACGAAAATAAAGCACATTTTCATATTTCAGATTAAAAAAGAGAAAATATCAAGGGAAACAATGTTATTTTGAAATTTTTTATTGAAAAAAGACAAAATAAGATGAAAATAATGCATATTTTCATATTTCAGATTAAAAAAGAGGAAATATCAAGAGAAACAAGGTTATTTTGGAATTTTCTATTGAAAAAAGACAAAATAAGATGAAAATAAAGCATATTTTCATATTTCAGTTTAAAAAAGAGAAAATATCAAGGGAAACAATGTTATTTCTACATTTTCAGTTGAAAAAAGACAAAATAAAATGAAAATAAAGCACATTTTCATATTTCAGATTAAAAAAGAGAAAATATCAAGGGAAACGAGGTTATTTTGAAATTTTTTATTGAAAAACGACAAAATGAGCTGAAAATAATGCATATTTTCATATTTCAGTTTAAAAAAGAGGAATTATCAAGGGAAACAAGGTTATTTTGAAATTTTTTATTGAAAAAAGTCAAAATAAGATGAAAATAATGCACATTTTCATATTTCAGATTAAAAAAGAGAAAATATCAAGGGAAACAATGTTATTTCTACATTTTCTGTTGAAAAAAGACAAAATAAAACGAATATAAAGCACATTTTCATATTTCAGATTAAAAAAGAGAAAATATCAAGGGAAACAATGTTATTTTGAAATTTTTTATTGAAAAAAGACAAAATAAGATGAAAATAATGCATATTTTCATATTTCAAATTAAAAAAGAGGAAATATCAAGAGAAACAAGGTTATTTTGAAATTTCCTATTGAAAAAAGACAAAATAAGATGAAAATAAAGCACATTTTCATATTTCAGATTTAAAAAGAGAAAATATCAAGGGAAACAATGGTATTTCTACATTTTCTGTTGAAAAAAGACAAAATAAAATGAAAATAAAGCACATTTTCATATTTCAGATTAAAAAAGAGAAAATATCAAGGGAAACGAGGTTATTTTGAAATTTTTTATTGAAAAAAGACAAAATAAGATGAAAATAAAGGACATTTTCATATTTCAGATTAAAAAAAAGAAAATATCAAGGGAAGCGAGGTTATTTTGAAATTTTTTATTGAAAAAAGACAAAATAAGATGAAAATAAAGCACATTTTCATATTTCAGATTAAAAAAGAGAAAATATCAAGGGAAACGAGGTTATTTTGAAACTTTTTATTGAAAAAAGACAAAATAAGATGAAAATAAAGCACATTTTCATATTTCAGATTAAAAAAGAGAAAATATCAAGGGAAACAATGTTATTTTGAAATTTTTTATTGAAAAAAGACAAAATAAGATGAAAATAATGCATATTTTCATATTTCAGTTTAAAAAAGAGGAATTATCAAGGGAAACAAGGTTATTTTAAAATATTCTATTGAAAAAGACAAAATAAGATGAAAATAATGCATATTTTCATATTTCAGATTAAAAAAGAGAAAATATCAAGGGAAACAATGTTATTTCTACATTTTCTGTTGAAAAAGGACAAAATAAAATGAAAATAAAGCACATTTTCATATTTCAGATTAAAAAAGAGAAAATATCAAGGGAACCGAGGTTATTTTGAAATTTTTTATTGAAAAAAGACAAAATAAGATGAAAATAAAGCACATTTTCATATTTCAGATTAAAAAACAAAAAATATCAAGGGAAACGAGGTTATTTTGAAAATTTTATTGAAAAAAGACAAAATAAGATGAAAATAAAGCACATTTTCATATTTCAGATTAAAAAAAAGAACATATCAAGGGAAACAAGGTTATTTTGAAATTTTTTATTGAAAAAAGACAAAATAAGATGAAAATAAAGCACATTTTCATATTTCAGATTAAAAAAGAGAAAATATCAAGGGAATCAAGTTTATTTTGAAATTTTTTATTGAAAAAAGACAAAATAAGTTGAAAATAAAGCACATTTTCATATTTCAGATTAAAAAAAGAGAAAATATCAAGGGAAACAATGGTATTTCTACATTTTTTGTTGGAAAAAAACAAAATAAAATGAAAATAAAGCACATTTTCATATTTCAGATTAAAAAAGAGAAAATATCAAGGGAAACGAGGTTATTTTGAAATTTTTTATTGAAAAAGTCAAAATAAGATGAAAATAAAGGACCTTTTCATATTTCAGATTAAAAAAAAGAAAATATCAAGGGAAACGAGGTTATTTTGAAATTTTTTATTGAAAAAAGACAAAATAAGATGAAAATGAAGCACATTTTCATATTTCAGATTAAAAAAGAGAAAATATCAAGGGAAACAATGTTATTTCTACATTTTCTGTTGAAAAAAGACAAAATAAGATGAAAATAATGCATATTTTCATATTTCAGATTAAAAAAGAGGAAATATCAAGAGAAACAAGGTTATTTTGAAATTTTCTATTGAAAAAAGACAAAATAAGATGAAAATAAAGCATATTTTCATATTTCAGATTAAAAAAGAGAAAATATCAAGGGAAACAATGTTATTTCTACATTTTCTGTTGAAAAAAGACAAAATAAAATGAAAATAAAGCACATTTTCATATTTCAGATTAAAAAAGAGAAAATATCAAGGGAAACGAGGTTATTTTGAAATTTTTTATTGAAAAACGACAAAATGAGCTGAAAATAATGCATATTTTCATATTTCAGTTTAAAAAAGAGGAATTATCAAGGGAAACAAGGTTATTTTGAAATTTTCTATTGAAAAAAGACAAAATAAGATGAAAATGAAGCATATTTTCATATTTCAGATTAAAAAAGAGAAAATATCAAGGGAAACAATGTTATTTTGAAATTTTTTATTGAAAAAAGACAAAATATGATGAAAATAATGCATATTTTCATATTTCAGATTAAAAAAGAGGAAATATCAAGAGAAACAAGGTTATTTTGAAATTTTCTATTGAAAAAAGACAAAATAAGATGAAAATGAAGCATATTTTCATATTTCAGATTAAAAAAGAGAAAATATCAAGGGAACCAATGTTATTTCTACATTTTCTGTTGAATAAAGACAAAATAAAATGAAAATAAAGCACATTTTCATATTTCAGATTAAAAAAGAGAAAATATCAAGGGAACCGAGGTTATTTTGAAATTTTTTATTGAAAAAAAACAAAATAAGATGAAAATAAAGCACATTTTCATATTTCAGATCAAAAAAAGAGAAAATATCAAGGGAACCGAGGTTATTTTGAAATTTTTTATTGAAAAAAGACAAAATAAGATGAAAATAAAGCACATTTTCATATTTCAGATTAAAAAAGAGAAAATATCAAGGGAAACAATGTTATCTCTACATTTTTTGTTGAAAAAAGACAAAATAAAATGAAAATAAAGCACATTTTCATATTTCAGATTAAAAAAGAGAAAATATCAACGGAAACGAGGTTATTTTGAAATTTTTTATTGAAAAAAGTCAAAATAAATGAAAATAAAGCACATTTTCATATTTCAGACTAAAAAAAATAAAATATCAAGGGAACCGAGGTTATTTTGAAATTTTTTATTGAAAAAAGTCAAAAGAAGATGAAAATAAAGCACATTTTCATATTTCAGATTAAAAAAAAGAACATATCAAGGGAAACAAGGTTATTTTGAAATTTTTTATTGAAAAAAGACAAAATAAGATGAAAATAAAGCACATTTTCATATTTCAGATTAAAAAAGAGAAAATATCAAGGGAAACAAGGTTATTTTCAAATTTTTTATTGAAAAAAGACAAAATAAGATGAAAATAAAGCACATTTTCATATTTCAGATTAAAAAAGAGAAAATATTAAGGGATTCAAGTTTATTTTGTAATTTTTTATTGAAAAAAGACAAAATAAGTTGAAAATAAAGTA
>JBBBDQ010003143.1:0-18332 GCA_037127315.1 Ascarosepion bandense | reverse complement strand
TGGCTTCAATGATGACATTTATAATTCTTATGAAGAGTTAATGAAAGCAGTGAAGAAAATGATGCCCTTGCTACTAATACTGGCTCCCATGATGCCATTTCTAATATTATGGAGCGTTAATGAATCCCATATTGAAGATATCGTCATTGATATTGATACTGGCTCCAATGATGCCATTTCTAATTCATATGAAGCGTAAATGAATCCCATATTGGAGATATTGTCCTTGATATTGATACTGGCACCAATGATGCCATTTCTAATTCATATGAAGCGTTAATGAATCCCATATTGAAGATATTGTCCATGATATTGATACTGGCTCCAATGATGACATTTCTAATACTTATGAAGCGTTAATGAATCCCATATCGAAGATATTGTTCTTGCTATTGATACTCGCTTCAATGATGACATTTCTAATTCTTATCAACCCTTACTGAAAGCAATGAAGAAAATGATATCCTTGCTAATAATACTGGCTCCAATGACGACATTTCTAATTCTTATGGAGCGTTAATGAATCCCATATTGAAGATATCGTCATTGATATTGATACCGGCTCCAATGATGCCATTTCTAATTCATATGAAGCGTTAATGAATCCCATATTGAAGATATTGTCCTTGCTATTGATACTGGCTTCAATGATGACATTTCTAATTCATATGAAGCTTTAATGAAAGCAATGAAGAAAATGATGTCCTTGCTACTAATACTGGCTCCAATGATGACATTTCTAATTCATATGGAGCGTTAATGAATCCCATATTGAAGATATTGTCCTTGCTATTGATACTGGCTCCAATGATGACATTTCTAATACTTATGAAGCGTTAATTAATCCCATATCGAAGATATTGTTCTTGCTATTGATACTGGCTTCATTGATGACATTTCTAATACATATGAAGCGTTAATGAAAGCAATGAAGAAAATGATGTCCTTGCTACTAATACTGGCACCAATGATGCCAATTCTTTATACTTATGAAGCGTTAATGAATCCCATAATGAAGATATTGTCCTTGATATTGATACTGGCTCCAATGATGACATTTCTAATTCTTATGAAGCGTTAATTAATCCCATATCGAAGATATTGTCCTTGCTATTGATACTGGATCCATGATGACATTTCTAATCCTTATGAAGCGTTAATGAAAGCAATGAAGAAAATGAAGTCCTTGCTACTAATACTGGCTCCAATGATGCCATTTCTAATACTTATGAAGCGTTAATGAATCCCATAATGAAGATATTGACCATGATATTGATACTGGATCCAAAGATGACATTTCTAATACTTATGAAGCGTTAATGATTCCCGTATCGAAGATAAATGTCCTTGCTATTGATACTGGCTTCTTTGATGACATTTATAATTCTTATCAACCGTTACTGAAAGCAATGAAGAAATTGATGTCCTTGTTCCTAATAATATCTCCAATGACGCAATTTCTAATTCTTATGGAGCGTTAATGAATCCCATATTGAAGATATCGTCATTGATATTGATACTGGCTCCAATGATGCCATTTCTAATTCATATGCAACGTTAATGAATCCCATATTGGAGATATTGCCCTTGATGTAGATACTGGCTCCAATGATGCCATTTCTAATTTTATGAAGCGTTAATGAATCCCATATCGAAGATATTGTCCTTGCTATTGACACTGGCTCCAATGATGACATCTCGAATCCTTATGAAGCGTTAATGAATCCCATATCGAAGATATTTTTCTTGCTATTAATACTGGCTTCATTGATGACATTTCTAATTCTTATCAACCGTTACTGAAAGCAATAAAGAAAATGATGTCCTTGCTACTAATACTGGCTCCAATGATGCCATTTTTAATACTTACGGAGCGTTAATGAATCGCATATTGAAGATAGTGTCCTTAATATTGATACTGGCTACAATGATGACATTTCTAATTCTTATGAAGCGTTAATTAATCCCATATGGAAGATATTTTTCTTGCTATTAATACTGGCTCCAATGATGACATTTCTAATTCTTATGAAGCGTTAATGAATCCCATATCGAAGATATTGTCCTTGCTATTGATACTGGCTCCAGTGATGACATTTCTAATTCTTATGAAGCGTTAATGAATACCATATCGAAGATATGGTTCTTGCTATTGATACTGGCTTCAATGATGACATTTCTAATTCTTATGAAACGTTACTGAAAGCAATGAAGAATGTCCTTACTAATAATATTGTCTCCAATTAGCCATTTCTAATGAATCGCATATTGAAGATATTGTCCTTGATATTGATACTGGCACCAATGATGACATTTCTAATTCTTATGAAGCGTTAATTAATCCCATAACGAAAATATTGTTCTTGCTATTGATACTAGCTTCAATGATGACATTTCTAATCCTTATGAAGCGTTAATGAATCCCATAATGAAGATATTGTCCATGATATTGATAATGGCTCCAATGATGTCATTTCTGATACTTATGAAGCGTTAATGAATCCCATATCAAAGATATTGTCTTTGCTATTGACACTGGCTTCAATGATGACATTTCTAATTCTTATGAAGCGTTAATGAAAGCAATGAAGAAAATGATGTCCTTGCTACTAATACTGGCACCAATGATGCCATTTCTGATATTTATGGAGCGTTAATGAATACCATATTAAAGATATTGTCCTTGCTATTGATACTGGCTCCAATGATGACATTTCTAATTCTTATGAAGCCTTAATGAATCCCATATCGAAGATATGGTTCTTGCAATTGATACTGGCTTTAATGATGACATTTCTAATTCTTATGAAACGTTACTGAAAGCAATGAAGAATATAATGTCCTTACTAATAATACTGGCTCCAATGACGCCATTTCTAATGAATCGCATATTGAAGATATTGTCCTTGATATTGATACTGGCTCCAATGATGACATTTCTAAAACTTATGAAGCGGTAATTAATCCCATATCGAAGATATTGTTCTTGCTATTGATACTAGCTTCAATGATGACATTTCTAATTCATATGAAGCATTCATGAAAGCAATGTAGAAAACGATGTCCTTGCTACTAATACTGGCCCTAATGATGCCATTTCTGATATTATGGCGCGTTAATGAATCCCATATTGAAGATATTTTCCTTGATATTGATACTAGCTTCAATGATGACATTTCTAATTCTTATGAAGCGTTAATTAATCCCATATCGAAAATATTGTTCTTGCTATTGATACTAGCTTCAATGATGACATTTCTTATCCTAATGAAGCGTTAATGAATCCCATAATGAAGATATTGTCCATGATATTGATACTGGCTCCAATGATGTCATTTCTGATACTTATGAAGCGTTAATGAATCCCATATTAAAGATATTGTCTTTGATATTGATACTGGCTCCAATGACGTCATTTCTAATTCTTTTAGAGCGTTAATAAATCCCATATTGAAGATATCGCCATTGATATTGATACTGGCTTCAATGATGCCATTTGTAATTCATATGAAGCGTTAATGAATCCCATAATGGAGATATTGTCATTGATATTGATACTGGCTCCAATGATGCCATTTCTAATATTTATGGAGCGTTCATTAATCCCATATTGAAGATATTGTCCTTGCTATTGATACTGGCTTCAATGATGACATTTATAATTCTTATGAAGCGTTAAAGAAAGCAATGAAGAAAATGATGTCCTTGCTACTAATACTGGCTCCAATGATGACATTTCTAATTCATATGGAGCGTTAATGAATCCCATATTCAAGATATTGTCCTTGATATTGATATTGGCTCGAATAATGACATTTCTAATTTTTATGAAGCGTTAATTAATCCCATATCGAAGATATTGTTCTTGCTATTGATACTGGGTTCATTGATGACATTTCTTATCCTTATGAAGCGTTAATGAAAGCAATGAAGAAAATGATGTCCTTGCTACTAATACTGGCTCCAATGATGCCATTTGTAATTCTCATGGAGGGTTCATTAATCCCATATATTGTCCTTGATATTGATACTGGCTTCATTGATGATATTTCTATTTCTTATCAAGCGTTAATGAAAGCATTGAAGACAATGATCTCCTTGCTACTAATACTGGCACCAATGATGCCATTTCTAATTCATATGGAGCGTTAATGAATCCCATATTGAAGATATTGTCGTTGATATTGATACTGGCTCCAATTATGTCATTTCTAATTCTTATGAAGCGTTAATTAATCCCATAATCGAAGGTATTTGTCTTGATATTCATACTGGCTTCATTGATGACAATTCTAATTCTTATCAAGCGTTAATGAAAGCAATGAAGACAACGATCTCCTTGCTACTAATACTGGATCCAATGATGCCATTTCTAAATTCTTATGAAGTGTTAATGAATCCCGTATTGAAGATATTGTCCTTGATATTGATGCTGGCTCGAATAATGAAATTTCTAATTTTTATGAAGCGTTAATTAATCCCATATCGAAGATATTGTTCTTGCTATTTATACTGGCTTCATTAATGACATTTCCAATTCTAATGAAGCGGTAATGAAAGCAATGAAGAAAATGATCTCCTTGCTACTAATACTGGCCCAATGATGTCATTTCTAATTCTCATGGAGCGTTAATGAATCCCATATTGAAGATATTGTCCTTGATATTGATACTGGCTCTAATGATGACATTTCTAATTCTTATGAAGCGTTAATGAAATCAATGAAAAAAATTATGTCCTTGCTACTAATACTGGCTCCAAAGATGTCATTTCTAATTCTTATGAAGCGTTAATTAATCCCATATCGAAGATATTGTTCTTGCGATTCATACTGGTTCATTCATGATATTTCCAATTTTTATGAAGCATTAATGAAAGCAATGACGAAAATGATGTCCTAGCTAATAATACTGGCTCCAATTATGCCATTTCTAATTTTTATGGAGCGTTAATGAATCCCTTATTGAAGATATTGTCCTTGATATTGATACTGGCTCCAATGATGACATTTCTAATTCTTATGAAGCGTTAACTAATCCCATATCGAAGATATTGTTCTTGCTATTCATACAGGCTTCAATGATGACATTTCTAATCCTTATGAAGCGTTAATGAAAGCAATGAATAAAATGATGTCCTTGCTATTAATACTGGCTCCAATGATGCCATTTCTAATTCTCATGGAGCGTTAATGAATCCCATATTGAAGATTTTGTCCTTGATATTGATACTGGCTCCAATGATGACATTTCTAATTCTTATGAAGCTTTAATGAAAGCAATGAAAGAAATTATGTCCTTGCTACTAATACTGGCTCCAAAGATGCCATTTCTAATTCTCATGGAGCGTTCATTAATCCCATATATTGTCCTTGATATTGATACTGACTTCATTGATGATATTTCTAATTCTTATCAAGAGTTAATGAAAGCAATGAAGACAATGATCTCCTTCCTACTAATACTGGCACCAATGATGCCATTTCTAATTCATATGGAGCGTTAATGAATCCCATATTGAAGATATTGTCGTTGATATTGATACTGGCTCCAATTATGTCATTTCTATTTCTTATGAAGCGTTAATTAATCCCATAATCGAAGGTATTTGTCTTGCTATTCATACTGGCTTCATTGATGACAATTCTAATTCTTATGAAGCGTTAATGAAAGCAATGAAGAAAATGATGTCCTTGCTACTAATACTGGCTCAAATGATGCCATTTCTAATACTTATGGAGCGTTAATGAATCCCATATTGAAGTTATTGTCCTTGATATTGATACTGGCTCCAACGATGACATTTCTAATATTTATGAAGCGTTAATGAATCCCATATTGAAGATATTGTCCTTGCTATTGATACTGGCTTCAATGATGACATTTCTAATTCTTATGAAGCGTTAAAGAAAGCAATGAAGAAAATGATGTCCTTGCTACAAATACTGGCTCCAATGATGACATTTCTAATTCACATGGAGCGTTAATTAATCCCATATTCAAGATATTGTCCTTGATATTGATACTGGCTCGAATAATGACATTTCTAATTCTTATGAAGCGTTAATTAATCCCATATCGAAAATATTGTTCTTGCTATTGATACTAGCTTCAATGATGACATTACTAATCCTTATGAAGCGTTAATGAATCCCATAATGAAGATATTGTCCATGATATTGATACTGGCTCCAATGATGTCATTTCTGATACTTATGAAGCGTTAATGAATCCCATATTAAAGATATTGTCTTTGATATTGATACTGGCTCCAATGACGTCATTTCTAATTCTTTTGGAGCGTTAATAAATCCCATATTGAAGATATCGCCATTGATATTGATACTGGCTTCAATGATGCCATTTGTAATTCATATGAAGCGTTAATGAATCCCATAATGGAGATATTGTCATTGATATTGATACTGGCTCCAATGATGCCATTTCTAATATTTATGGAGCGTTCATTAATCCCATATTGAAGATATTGTCCTTGCTATTGATACTGTCTTCAATGATGACATTTCTAATTCTTATGAAGCGTTAAAGAAATCAATGAAGAAAATGATGTCCTTGCTACTAATACTGGCCCAATGATGTCATTTCTAATTCTCATGGAGCGTTAATGAATCCCATATTGAAGATATTGTCCTTGATATTGATACTGGCTCCAATGATGACATTTCTAATTCTTATGAAGCGTTAATTAATCCCATATGGAAGATATTTTTCTTGCTATTAATACTGGCTTCATTGATGACATTTCTAATTCTTATCAACCGTTACTGAAAGCAATGAAAAAATGATGTCCTTACTACTAATAGTGGCCCCAATGACGCCATTTCTAAATCTTATTGAGCGTTAATCAATCCCATATTGAAGATATCGTCATTGATATTGATACTAGCTCCAATGATGCGATTTCTAATTCATGTGAAGCGTTAATGAATCCCATATTGGAGATATAGTCCTTGATATTGATACTGGCTCCAATGATGCAATTTCTAATTTTATGAAGCGTTAATGAATCCCATATTGAAGATATTGTCCTTGATATAGATACTGGCTCCAGTGATGACATTTCTAATTCTTATGAAGCGTTAATGAATACCATATCGAAGATATGGTTCTTGCTATTGATACTGGCTTCAATGATGACATTTCTAATTCTTATGAAACGTTACAGAAAGCAATGAAGAATGTCCTTACTAATAATATTGTCTCCAATGACGCCATTTTCTAATGAATTGCATATTGAAGATATTGTCCTTGATATTGATACTGGCTCCAATGATGACATTTCTAAAACTTATGAAGCGTTAATTAATCCCATATCGAAGATATTGTTCATGCTATTGATACTAGCTTCAATGATGACATTTCTAATTCATATGAATCCCAAATTAAAGATATTGTCCTTGCTATTGATACTGGCTCCAATGAAGACATTTCTAATTCTTATGAAGCGTTAATTAATCCCATATCGAAGATATTGTTCTTGCTATTCATACTGGTTCATTGATGATATTTCCAATTCTTATGAAGCGTTAATGAAAGCAATGACGAAAATGATGTCCTAGCTAATAATACTGGCTCCAATTATGCCATTTCTAATTTTTATGGAGCGTTAATGAATCCCTTATTGAAGATATTGTCCTTGATATTGATACTGGCTCCAATGATGACATTTCTATTTCTTATGAAGCGTTAATTAATCCCATATCGAAGATATTGTTCTTGCTATTGATACTGGCTTCAATGATGACATTTCTAATCCTTATGAAGTGTTAATGAAAGCAATGAATAAAATGATGTCCTTGCTACTAATACTGGCTCCAATGATGCCATTTCTAATTCTCATGGAGCGTTAATGAATCCCATATTGAAGATTTTGTCCTTGATATTGATACTGGCTCCAATGATGACATTTCTTATTCTTATGAAGCGTTAATGAAAGCAATGAAAGAAATTATGTCCTTGCTACTAATACTGGCTCCAAAGATGCCATTTCTAATTCTTTTGGAGCGTTAATGAATCCCATATTGAAGATATTGTCCTTGATACTGATACTGGCTCCAATGATGACATTTCTAAAACTTATGAAGCGTTAATTAATCCCATATCGAAGATATTGTTCTTGTTATTGATACTGGCTTCATTGATGACATTTCTAATCCTTATGAAGCGTTAATGAATTCAATGAAGAAAATGATGTCCTTGCTACTAATACTGGCTCCAATGATGCCATTTGTAATTCTCATGGAGCGTTCATTAATCCCATATATTGTCCTTGATATTGATACTGGCTTCATTGATGATATTTCTAATTCTTATCAAGAGTTAATGAAAGCAATGAAGACAATGATCTCCTCGCTACTAATACTGGCACCAATGATGCCATTTCTAATTCATATGGAGCGTTAATGAATCCCATATTGAAGATATTGTCGTTGATATTGATACTGGCTCCAATTATGTCATTTCTATTTCTTATGAAGCGTTAATTAATCCCATAATCGAAGGTATTTGTCTTGCTATTCATAATGGCTTCATTGATGACAATTCTAATTCTTATGAAGCGTTAATGAAAGCAATGAAGAAAATGATGTCCTTGCTACTAATACTGGCTCCAATGATGCCATTTCTAATATTTATGGAGCGTTAATGAATCCCATATTGAAATTATTGTCTTTGATATTGATATTGGCTCCAATGATGACATTTCTAATTCTTATGAAGCGTTAATTAATCCCATATCGAAGATATTGTTCTTGCTATTGATTCTGGCTTCAATGATGACATTTCTATTACTTATGAAGCGTTACTGAAAGCAATGAAGAAAATAATGTCCTTGCTACTAATACTGGCTCCAATGATGCCATTTCTATATCTTATGAAGCGTTAATGAATCCCATATCGAAGATATTGTCATTGCTATTGATACTAGCTTCAATGATGACATTTCTAATTCTTATGAAGCGTTAATGAAAGCAATGAAAGAAATGATGTCCTTGCTACTAATACAGGCTCCAATGATGCCATTTCTAATTCTTATGGAACGTTAATAAATCCCATATTGAAGATAAGGTCCTTGATATTGATACTGGCTTCAATTATGACATTTCTAATTCTTATGGAGCGTTAATGAAAGCAATGAAGAAACTCATGTACTGGCTACTGATATTGGCTCCAATGATGCCATTTCTAATTCTTATGTAGCATTAATGAATCCCATATCGAAGATATTATCCTTGTTAGTGATACTGGCTCCAATGATGACATTTTTAATTCTTATGATGCGTTCATGAAAGCAATGAAGTAAATGATGTCCTTGCTACTGATACTGGCTCCAACGATGCCATCTCTAATTCTTATGAAGCGTTAATGAATCTAACATCGAAGATATTTCATTGCTAATTCTAATTAGATATTTCATTGCTAATTCCAATTAACGCTTCGTTAATGAAAGCAATGAAGAAAATTATTTTCTTGCTACTGAAACTGGCTTTATTTGACGCCATTTCTAATCCTTCTGGAGCGTTAATTAATCCCATATTGAAGATATTGTCCTTGATATTGATACTGGCTCCAATGATGCCATTTCTAATTCATATGAAGCGTTAATAAATCACATATTAGAGATATTGTCCTTGATATTGATACTGGCTCCAATGATACCATTTCTAATACATATGAAGTGTTAATGAATTCCATATCAAAGATATTGTCCTTGCTAATGATACTGCCTCCAATGATGACATTTCTAATTCTTATTAAGTGTTAATCAAAGCAATGAAGAAAATGATGTTCATTCTACTGAAACTGGCTCCAATGATGACATTTCTAATACTTATGGAGTGTTAATTAATACCATATCGAAGATATTGTCCTTGCTATTGATAATGGCTCCAATGTTTTTATTTCTATTTCTTATGAAGCGTTAATGAATCTCATATAGAAGATATTGTCCTTGCTATTGATACTGGCTCCAATGATGCCATTTCTAATTCTTATTAACCGTTAATGAAAGAGAGGAAGAAAATGACATCATTGCTATTGATACCGGCACCAATGGTGACATTTCTAATTCTTATGAAACGTTAATGAGAGCAATGAAGAAAATGATGTCCTTGCTATCGATACTGGCTCCAATGATCTCATTTCTGATTCTCATGAAGCGTTAATGAATCCAATATTGAAGATATTGTCCTTTTTATTGATACTGGCTCCAATGATGACATTTTTAATTCTTATGATGCGTTCATGAAAGCAATGAAGAAAATGTCTATGCTACTGATACTGGATCCAACGATGCCATTTCTAATTCTTATGAAGCGTTAAATGAATCCAATATCGAAGATATTTCCTTGCTATTGATAGTGGCTCCAATGATGACATTTCTAATTCTTATGAAGCGTTTAAATCCCATATCGAAGATATTGTCCTTGCTATTGATACTGGCTAAAATGATGACATTTCTAATTCTTATGAAGCGCGAATGAAAGCAATGAATAACATGATGTCCTTGCTACTGACACTGGCTTCAATGATGACATTTCTAATACTTATGAAGCGATAATGAATCCGAAATCGAAGATATTGTTCTTGCTATTGATACTGGTTTCATTGATGATATTTCTAATTCTTATGAAGCGTTAATGAAAGCAATAAAGAAACTGGCTCCAATGATGACACTTCTAATTCTTATGAAACGTTAATGAGAGCAATGAAGAAAATTATGTCCTTGCTATTGATACTGGCTCTAATGACATTTCTAATATTTATGAAGCGTTCATAAATCCCATATCGAAGATATTATCCTTGCTATTGATATTGGCTCCAATGATGACATTTCTAATTCTTATGAAGAGTTGATGAATCCCATATCGAAGATAATCTCCTTGCTATTGATACTGGCTCCAATGATCTCATTTCTAATTCTCATGAAGCGTTAATGAATCCAATATTGAAGATATTGTCCTTGCTATTGGTACTGGCTCTAATGATGAGATTTCTAATTTTTATGAAGCGTTAATGAAAGCAATGTAGAAAATGTTGTCCTAGCTACTGAAAGTGGCTCCAATGGTGCCATTTCTAATTTTTATAAAGCGTTAATGAATCTTATATCGAAGATATTGTCCATGCTATTCATACTGGCCCCAATGATGACATTTCTAATTCTTATGAAGCGTTAATGAAAGCAATGAAGAAAATGATCTCCTTTCTACGGAAACTGGCTGCAATGATGACATTTCTAATTCTTATGAAGCGTTAATAATCCCATATTGAATATATTGTCTTTGCTATTGTTACTGGGTTCAATGATGACATTTATAATTCTTATGAAGCGTTAATGAAAGCAAATGAAGAAAATGATGTCCTTGCTACTAATACTGGCTCCAAGGACGCCATTTCTAATTCTTATGGAGCGTTAATGAATCCCATATTGAAGATATCGTCCTTGATATTGATACTGGCTCCAATGATGCCATTTCTAATTCATATGAAGCGTTAATGAATCCCATATTGGAGATATTGTCCTTGATATTGATACTGGCACCAATGATGCCATTTCTAATTCATATGAAGCGTTAATGAATCCCATAATGAAGATATTGTCCATGATATTGATAATGGCTCCAATGATGATATTTCTAATACTTATGAAGCGTTAATGAATCCCATATCGAAGATATTGTCCTTGCTATTGATACTGGCTTCAATGATGACATTTGTAATTCTTATGAAGCGTTAATGAAAGCAATGAAGAAAATGATGTCCTTGCTATTAATACTGGCTCCAATGATGCCATTTCTAATACTTATGGAGCGTTAATGAATGACATATAAAAGATATTGTTATTGATATTGATACTGGCTCCAATGATGACATTTCTAATCCTTATGAAGCGTTAATTAATCCCATATCGAAGATATTGTCCTTGCTATTGATACTGGCTTCAATGAGGACATTTCTAATATTATCAACCGTTACTGAAAGCAATGAAGAAAATGATGTCCTTGTTGCTAATACTGGCACCAATGACGCCATTTATAATCCTTATGGAGCGTTAATGAATCCCATAATGAAGATATTGTCCTTGATATTGATACTGGCTCCAATGATGACATTTCTAAATTTATGAAGCGTTAATGAATCCCATATTGAAGATAATATCCTTGATATAGATTCTGGCTCCTATGATACCATTTCTAATTCATATGAAGCGATAATGAATCCCATATTGAAGATATTGTCCTTGCTATTGATACTGGCTTCAATGATGCCATTTCTAATTCATATGAAGCGTTAATGAATCCCATATGGAAGATATTGTCCTTGCTATTGATACTGACTTCAGTGATGACATTTCTAATTCTTATGAAGCGTTAATTAATCCCATATCGAAGATATTGTTCTTGCTATTGATACTGGCTTCATTGATGACATTTCTAATACATATGAAGCGTTAATGAAAGCAATGAAGAAAATGATGTCCTTGCTACTAACACTGGCTCCAATGATGCCATTTCTAATACTTATGAAGCGTTAATGAATCCCATAATGAAGATATTGTCCTTGATATTGATACTGGCTCCAATGATGACATTTCTAATTCTTATGAAGCGTTAATTAATCCCATATCGACGATATTGTTCTTGCTATTGATACTAGCTTCAATGATGACATTTCTAATTCTTATCAACCGTTACTGAAAGCAATGAAGAAAATGATGTCCTTGCTACTAATACTGGCTCCAAGGACGCCATTTCTAATTCTCATGGAGCGTTAATGAATTCCATATTGAAGATATCATCATTGATATTGATACTGGCTCCAATGATGCCATTTCTAATTCATATGAAGCGTTAATGAATCCCATATTGGAGATATTGTCCTTGATATTGATACAGGCTCCAATGATGCCATTTCTAATTCATATGAAGCGTCAATGAATCCCATAATGAAGATATTGTCCATGATATTGATACTGGCTCCAATGATGACATTTCTAATATTTATGAAACTTTAATGAATCCCATATCGAAGATATTGTCCTTGCTATTGATACTGGCTTCAATGATGATATTTGTAATTCTTATGAAGCGTTAATGAAAGCAATGAAGAAAATGATGTCCTTGCTACTAATACTGGCTCCAATGATGCCATTTCTAATACTTATCGAGCGTTACTGAATGACATATTGAAGATACTGTTATTCATATTGATACTGGCTCCAATGCTGACATTTCTAATTCTTATGAAGCGTTAATAAATCCCATATTGAAGATATCGTCATTGATACTGATACTGGCTCCAATGATGCCATTTCTAATTCATATGTAGCGTTAATGAATCCCATATTGGAGATATTGTCCTTGATATCGATACTGGCACCAATGATGTCATTTCTAATTTTATGAAGCGTTAATGAATCCCATATTGAAGATAATGTCCTTGATATAGATACTGGATCCAATGATGACATTTCTAATTCGTATGAAGCGTTAATGAATCCTATATCGAAGATATTGTCCTTGCAATTGATTCTGGCTCCAATGATGACATTTCTAATTCTTATGAAGAGTTAATTAATTCCATATCGAAGATATTGTTCTTTCTATTGATACTGGCTTCATTGATGACATTTCTAAATCTATCAACCGTTACTGAAAGCAATGAAGAAAATGATGTCCTTTTTATTAATACTGGCTCCAATGACGCCATTTCTAATTCTTATGGAGCGTTAATGAATCCCGTATTGAAGGTATCGTCATTGACATTGATACTGGCTCCAATGATGCCATTTCTAATTCATATGAAGCGTTAATTAATCCCATATTGGAGACATTGTACTTGATATTGATACTGGCTCCAATGATGCCATTTCTAATTCATATGAAGCGTTAATGAATCCCATATTGAAGATATTGTCCTTGCTATTGATACTGGCTTCAATGATGACATTTCTAATACTTACGTATCGTTAATTAATCCCATATCGAAGATATTGTCCTTGCTATTAATACTGGCTTCATTGATGACATTTCTAATTCTTATGAAGCTTTGATGAAAGCAATGAACAAAATGAAGTCCTTGCTACTAATACTGGCTCCAATGATGCCATTTCTAATACTTATGGAGCGTTAATGAATCCCATATTGAAGATATTGTTATTGATATTGATACTGGCTCCAATGATGATATTTCTAATTCTTATGAAGCGTTAATTAATCCCATATCGAAGATATTGTTCTTGCTATTAATACTGGCTTCATTGATGACATTTCTAATTCTTATCAACCGTTACAGAAAGCAATGAAGAAAATGATGTCCTTGCTACTAATAGTGGCTCCAAGGACGCCATTTCTAATACTTATGGAGCGTTAATGAATCCCATATTGAAGATATTGTCCTTGATATTGATACTTGTTCCAATGATGCTATTTCTCATTCATATGAAGCGTTAATTAATCCCATATCGAAGATATTGTCCTTGCTATTGATACTGGATCCATGATGACATTTCTAATTCTTATCAACCGTTACAGAAAGCAATGAAGAAAATGATGTCCTTGCTACTAATACTGGCTCCAAGGACGCCATTTCTAATACTTATGGAGCGTTAATGTATCCCATATTGAAGATATTGTCCTTGATATTGATACTTGCTCCAATGATGCTATTTCTTATTCATATGAAGCGTTAATTAATCCCATATCGAAGATATTGTCTTTGCTATTGATGCTGGATCCATGATGACATTTCTAATCCTTATGAAGCGTTAAGTAGCAAGGACTTCATTTTCTAATCCTTATGAAGCGTTAGTAGCAAGGACTTCATTTTCTTCATTGCTTTCACAATGAAGAAAATGAAGTCCTTGCTACTAATACTGGCTCCAATGATGCCATTTCTAATACTTATGAAGCGTTAATGAATCCCATAATGAAGATATTGACCATGATATTGATACTGGATCCAAAGATGACATTTCTAATACTTATGAAGCGTTAATGATTCCCGTATCGAAGATAAATGTCCTTGCTATTGATACTGGCTTCTTTGATGACATTTATAATTCTTATCAACCGTTACTGAAAGCAATGAAGAAATTGATGTCCTGGTTCCTAATAATATCTCCAATGACGCCATTTCTAATTCTTATGGAGCGTTAATGAATCCCATATTGAAGATATCGTCATTGATATTGATACTGGCTCCAATGATGCCATTTCTAATTCATATGCAACGTTAATGAATCCCATATTGGAGACATTGTACTTGATATTGATACTGGCTCCAATGATGCCATTTCTAATTCATATGAAGCGTTAATGAATCCCATATTGAAGATATTGTCCTTGCTATTGATACTGGCTTCAATGATGACATTTCTAATTCTTATGAAGCGTTAATGAAAGCAATGAAGAAAATGATGTCCTTGCTACTATTACTGGCTCCAATGATGCCATTTCTAATTCTTATGAAGCGTTAATGAATCCCATAATGAAGATATTGTCCATGATATTGATACTGGCTTCAATGATGACATTTCTAATACTTATGAAGCGTTAATGAATCCCATATCGAAGATAGTGTCCTTGCTATTAATACTGGCTTCATTGATGACATTTCTAATTCTTATGAAGCGTTGATGAAAGCAATGAACAAAATGAAGTCCTTGCTACTAATACTGTCTCCAATGATGCCATTTCTAATACTTATGGAGCGTTAATGAATCCCATATTGAAGATATTGTTATTGATATTGATACTGGCTCCAATGATGATATTTCTAATTCTTATGAAGCGTTAATTAATCCCATATCGAAGATATTGTTCTTGCTATTAATACTGGCTTCATTGATGATATTTCTAATTCTTATCAACCGTTACAGAAAGCAATGAAGAAAATGATGTCCTTCCTGCTAATACTGGGTCCAAGGACGCCATTTCTAATTCTTATGGAGCGTTAATGAATCCCATATTGAAGATGTTGTCCTTGACATTGATGCTTGCTCCAATGATGCTATTTCTCATTCATATGAAGCGTTAATTAATCCCATATCGAAGATATTGTCCTTGCTATTGATACTGGATCCATGATGACATTTCTAATCCTTATGAAGCGTTAATGAAAGCAATGAAGAAAATGAAGTCTTTGCTACTAATACTGTCTCCAATGATGCCATTTCTAATATTTATGAAGCGTTAATGAATCCCATAATGAAGATATTGACCATGATATTGATACTGGATCCAAAGATGACATTTCTAATACTTATGAAGCGTTAATGATTCCCGTATCGAAGATAAATTGTCCTTGCTATTGATACTGGCTTCTTTGATGACATTTATAATTCTTATCAACCGTTACTGAAAGCAATGAAGAAATTGATGTCCTTGTTACTAATAATATCTCCAATGACGCAATTTCCAATTCTTATGGAGCGTTAATGAATCCCATATTGAAGATATCGTCATTGATATTATACTGGCTCCAATGATGCCATTTCTAATTCATATGCACCGTTAATGAATCCCATATTGGAGACATTGTACTTGATATTGATACTGGCTCCAATGATGCCATTTCTAATTCATATGAAGCGTTAATGAATCCCATATTGAAGATATTGTCCTTGCTATTGATACTGGCTTCAATGATGACATTTCTAATTCTTATGAAGCGTTAATGAAAGCAATGAAGAAAATGATGTCCTTGCTACTATTACTGGCTCCAATGATGCCATTTCTAATTCTTATGAAGCGTTAATGAATCCCATAATGAAGATATTGTCCATGATATTGATACTGGCTTCAATGATGACATTTCTAATACTTATGAAGCGTTAATGAATCCCATATCGAAGATAGTGTCCTTGCTATTAATACTGGCTTCATTGATGACATTTCTAATTCTTATGAAGCGTTGATGAAAGCAATGAACAAAATGAAGTCCTTGCTACTAATACTGTCTCCAATGATGCCATTTCTAATACTTATGGAGCGTTAATGAATCCCATATTGAAGATATTGTTATTGATATTGATACTGGCTCCAATGATGATATTTCTAATTCTTATGAAGCGTTAATTAATCCCATATCGAAGATATTGTTCTTGCTATTAATACTGGCTTCATTGATGATATTTCTAATTCTTATCAACCGTTACAGAAAGCAATGAAGAAAATGATGTCCTTCCTGCTAATACTGGGTCCAAGGACGCCATTTCTAATTCTTATGGAGCGTTAATGAATCCCATATTGAAGATGTTGTCCTTGACATTGATGCTTGCTCCAATGATGCTATTTCTCATTCATATGAAGCGTTAATTAATCCCATATCGAAGATATTGTCCTTGCTATTGATACTGGATCCATGATGACATTTCTAATCCTTATGAAGCGTTAATGAAAGCAATGAAGAAAATGAAGTCTTTGCTACTAATACTGTCTCCAATGATGCCATTTCTAATATTTATGAAGCGTTAATGAATCCCATAATGAAGATATTGACCATGATATTGATACTGGATCCAAAGATGACATTTCTAATACTTATGAAGCGTTAATGATTCCCGTATCGAAGATATTGTCCTTGCTATTGATACTGGCTTCTTTGATGACATTTATAATTCTTATCAACCGTTACTGAAAGCAATGAAGAAATTGATGTCCTTGTTACTAATAATATCTCCAATGACGCAATTTCCAATTCTTATGGAGCGTTAATGAATCCCATATTGAAGATATCGTCATTGATATTATACTGGCTCCAATGATGCCATTTCTAATTCATATGCACCGTTAATGAATCCCATATTGGAGACATTGTACTTGATATTGATACTGGCTCCAATGATGCCATTTCTAATTCATATGAAGCGTTAATGAATCCCATATTGAAGATATTGTCCTTGCTATTGATACTGGCTTCAATGATGACATTTCTAATTCTTATGAAGCGTTAATGAAAGCAATGAAGAAAATGATGTCCTTGCTACTATTACTGGCTCCAATGATGCCATTTCTAATTCTTATGAAGCGTTAATGAATCCCATAATGAAGATATTGTCCATGATATTGATACTGGCTCCACTGATGACATTTCTAATACTTATGAAGCGTTAATGAATCCCATATCGAAGATATTGTTCTTGCTATTAATACTGGCTTCATTGATGACATTTCTAATTCTTATGAAGCGTTGATGAAAGCAATGAACAAAATGAAGTCCTTGCTACTAATATTGGCTCCAATGATGCCATTTCTAATACTTATGGAGCGTTAATGAATACCATATTGAAGATATTGTTATTGATATTGATAC
>JBBBDQ010003142.1:0-11054 GCA_037127315.1 Ascarosepion bandense | reverse complement strand
GTAGAAGACGACGATGAGGCCGCGCTGATCAATTTGGATCAGTCCAAGGCATTTGATAGGATTGACCATGGCTACCTGGCCGCTGTCCTGCAGGCCGCCGGATTCAAACCCGACTTCAGCCGCTGGATTAGCCTTCTGTATCGCTCCCCCAAGGCTGTGGTACAGGTGAACGGGAAGCTGTCGGGCGCTTTCGCGCTGACTAGGTCGGTCCGACAGGGTTGTCCACTGTCTTCTCTCCTTTACGTCCTGGCGTTGGAGCCCCTCCTTCGCCGGCTAAGGGACGAGACGGGCAGTCCGGTCCTACGTGGAATCGCAGTCCCTGGCGGAGCTCGAGCCAGGGTTTCCGCGTACGCCGATGACGTAACGACCTTTGTGTCCTCCCGCAGGGACATAGAGGCGGTACAGCAGGCGCTTGTACGGTACGAGAAGGTGACAGGGGCCAGAATTAACTGCGACAAGTCTTCCGGCTTGCGGTTAGGCGCTTGGAAGGGTGTTTCCCTCCCGGGGCCCTTCGACTGGACGGACGGGCCGGTCAAGCTCCTCGGAGTTTGGTTCGGTCCGGACTTACAGTTGGAGAAAAACTGGTCTGAAGTACTGGCAAAGGTCGGCGCGTCGGTCAAGGTTTGGCGTCGACGGGGTCTCTCCGTGAAGGGCTTGGCGGAGGTGTGCAACACATACCTCTTTCCCATGATCCTTTACCGGCTGTCAGTACTTCCCCTTTGTGACGATCATGAGAAGGCGCTCGAGCGTTTGCTATTCTCCTGCCTGTGGAGAGGACGCAAACACATGGTCGACAAAGGAGTCTGTTGCCTCCGTCCGTGTCAAGGGGGTCTGGGGATGCCACACTTGAGGAGCCACGTGCTCGCTTCGAGGTTGGCATTTCTCAGGCGCGCGTTGGAGGAAGATCGGTTGCTTGCGGGGGTAGTGAGGGACATGTTCCCTTGCCTTACCATCGCTCCCCCGACCCTATGGCTGACCGTCAGGCCTTGGGTGCGACCGAAATTCCTGCTCGAATGTCTGGCGGCCTTACAGGCCATTCCACGGTCCAGTGACCTTTCACAGCCTAGGAAACTCTTCTATCGGGGATTAGTGGAGGGTGCCGTGAAGGATAAGCTGTGGAGTAAGCTCGGCATGTCGAGAGTGGAGTACCGCTCTCATTGGTCTTGGGCGCCAGGTGCGGATTGGCTCAGCAACTCTGAGTTTTCTCTGACCTGGCGATTGGCTCGGAATGGTTTGTCGCTCAATGACAAGCGTTTCGCAATGGGCCTGGCGGATTTGCCAGATTGTGAACGTTGCAACCTTGGAATTAAGGAGACGTCGGCGCACGCCTTCTTCCATTGTTCGCGCGTTCGCCCGTTGTGGGCGCGTGTCGGCGAGTTGACTGCTCGTATCTCGCCGCGGGAGCTTGTGCTCATTGATCGCGCATACGCTGTGGACAATGTGTCGCCCCCGTACTCTGGTGTGAAGCGGATGGTGTTTCTGTCGCTACTGGCCACGGCTAGAATGGTGATTTGGATGACGCGTCTGGAGGAAGTCTTGCGGGGAGGTCGTCTTTCGGATCAGGATCTAATCCGATATTTTGAGCACCAGCTCAAAATGAAGATTAGAACTGAACGGAAACGGCTGCACCCGACAGACTTTAGCAAAAGGTGGATATATGCAGCGAGCCTGGTTCGTGTGACCGGGGATAACCTTGATTTTCTTTTTTAGTTCTGCTAAGTCACATCGGGGTGGATTCCTCTGGAACCCCTCCCGCGGTTAAGGTTAGCTTTCTTTTGTATACCTAGTTAATGTGAGTGAATGTATTTGTCCTAGCCTGTTCCCGGCTCCATTGCTTTTGTTATGATCCGGTTCGAGATTCCCACTGACCATTGTTATTTTGTCCCGTTTTATTCTCGGCTGGGTCAGCCTTATATATTCTCCAGCCCAATTTATTTTTGTACCCAGCTTCTCCATTCCCCTTAGAAAGAGAGCGGCCTTGATTTTGTCTCTACAGGCAGAATACAGTGGCCTCTTTAATTACGAGGGTGTGTTTGGGTCTTACTAACATTTTGTATAAATATTCATTTGAAATTGTTTTTTGTTTTGGGGATTTTTTGTTTCTTCATACCCCTCCCCATCATATCATCTCATGTACAAAAGTTAAAATCTATTTTTGTACTATAATTGTAAATAGTCACAAATTTTTATGTACAAATTTTAAAATCTATTTTTGTAAATAATCACAAATTTTTATGTACATTTGGGGCGTTTTTGTTAGGTCCCCGGTATGTTTTTGCGATATTTTGGTGCTAGATAAGTACGAGTGTTGATGGACAAATTCTTATGGTGAATGAGAATCATTGTAACGTATGCATGGGTCGTGATTCTGATTAGCTAGGTATAGGACATAGTAACTGAAGACCACCCCAAGTTTTGTTCCCCCCTCCCACCTTTCGGCCTTGAGCCATAATTCATGTAAAAATGAATAAATAAAACCAGCCACTTCCCCCCAGACTTTTGTTTGTGTGGATTTTGTGTTGTGAGAGCCTAGTGGATCATTTGTTCCTCCGTGATATCTGTTCGCACTTTGTCTCTCGGACATACTGATTTCCAGCTCGAGTTCATTGCTCGAGCCCGCGTAAAGTAGCGGTTTCTCGAAAACGCGAAACACCGGAAAGAAGTTGTCCACCTCGTGGCATGGCCATGGCCTAGCCACTTCCCCGGCTATCCGTTGGAAGAGCCTAGTGGAGCAGTTGTTCCTCCGTGATATCTGC
Organism: Ascarosepion bandense; assembly: GCA_037127315.1. Lineage (NCBI taxonomy): Eukaryota > Metazoa > Mollusca > Cephalopoda > Sepiida > Sepiidae > Ascarosepion > Ascarosepion bandense. The sequence continues at coordinate 8,298 of JBBBDQ010003142.1, read as the reverse complement.
TCGCACTTTGTCTCTTGGACAACTGATTTCCAGCTCGAGTTCATTGCTCGAGCCAGCGTAAAGTAGCGGTTTCTTCGAAAACGCGAAACACCGGAAAGAAGTTGTCCGGTGATCGGTCACTTTTGTGGCATGGCCACAGAAGGACCGGGGAAGTCGGCACTCCCACCACGGCGTCGGTGGGAGACTGGCAACTGTGTGACGCAGACGACGACGACGTCATAGCCCGCACCATGACCGAGTGGGAGAACATGCTGTTCGGCTCCCCCACACCAGCGGAGGCGGCGGCGGCCACACTGTCAGCAGCGACCGGACCAGCAGCGGCGACTGCACCTGCAGCAGAGACCACCCCAGCAGCGGCGACTGCACCTGCAGCAGCGACTGCACCTGCAGCAGCGACCAGACCAGCAGCGGCGACTGCACCTGCAGCAGCGACCACCCCAGCAGCGGCGACTGCACCTGCAGCAGCGACCAATCCAGCAGCGGCGACTGCACCTGCAGCAGCGACCAATCCAGCAGCGGCGACTGCAGCAGCAACCAAACGTGCAGCAGCAGCAGCAACCAAACCTGCTCCAGCGACCGGATCTGCAGCAGCATCCAGACCGGCGGCAACTGCAGCAGCAACACCCCCACCGGCACGGACAGCAGCAGCAGCAGCAGCACCAGCGTCCCCCTTACCTTCGACCTCCGGCTGGAAGGGAGGCAAGAAGATGACGCGTAAAGACGAGGACTATTACCAGTCCATCCAGAAGGATTACGCGGACTACATCAGGGGGACGGAGCTCGTCTCGAAGCCGGACCACTTGGCGCAGATCGAGGCGAGGGTCATCACCCTGATCACCAAGGACCTGAAGACCAAGAAACTGATCGGCGTCCCCAGGGATACGTTCGAGGAGGGACTGCAGACACTGAAGATCAGAGCCAGGGCCGTAGCGAGGAGAAGCAACACCACGTGGGACGTCCTGCTCGGCTCCGCCGAAGAAGCCAAAAACTTAATCGGCGTGGTTCTGGAGACCAAAACACTCCAGTTCCACACGGAGTACATGGGCACGAAGAAGGTGAAAATCACGCTGCACGGCGTCCCCATGGACATTGCTGAGGATCACGTGGGCGCCTTCTTCGTCCAATATGGAAGGGTGGCCGAAGTCTCCTCGCTGCGGTCGAAAGCAGGATTCCTCACGGGAGACATGACCCTGCAGGTGACCCTTTACAAGGAAAACATCGCCAAAATCCCCAACATCCTCACCTGCAGGGGTCGCGCCATCTTCGTCATCGTAGAAGGCAGGAAGCCGTGCTGTTGGGTCTGCGGGTCGGCGGAGCACGGCAAAGGCGTGCCCAACCAAGAATCCGGCCCTCAAGGCCCAACCAGCCCAACCAGTCAAGCAGCAACCGGCGGCGCAGGAGAAGGATGGCGCAAAACAAGCACAACCTACGCAGTCTCCCGCGAGCCACAAAGACGGCGAATGGCAGGTGGTGGCCAGGAAGAAAGCTAAAAAACCTTCCCTGGACAATGTGCCGCCACCTGTCAAGACGCCTGCCAAGCAGACCCCGGTGGGGCTGTCGACTCCGACCAAACCAAGGGAGTCCCCGGCAAAGGCGCCGGCAAAACCAAAGGAGGTGTCTCCTCCCAAACAGAGGAAGGCAAGAAGTCCTTCCCCCCAGCAAATGGAAGTACAAAGGACACCCTCCCTGAAACGTGGGAGAGAGGAAGAGGCAGAGGAGCAGCACAACAACACAAAGGCCAGGAGAAGGAGCCGGAGCAACGAAAGGAGGCCGCGAGCCGAAAAATGCAGCTCTCTACCAGTGTCTCCGGTTAAACAGACTTATGCACTAAAGGTAAGAAGTCTTCCTTCATCCCCGCAAAAAGCCTCCCAGTCCCCAGTCTTTAAACTGACCCCCCTGAAATCATGTACTTTAACCCCCACTCCCTCCCCTCCTCCTATGTCCACTCCCTCTCGGGCAAAAAAGAAAAAAGCCCTGCCCCAAGGGGAAGCACTCCTTAAAGTGAGTGAGGACGTTGCCTCTGAGTGGTCATCTCAGAGGCGAAAACTTTTAAAGCCCCTGCTGAGGCTGTCTTCAGTGGAGGGCAAGAACACTGAAAATCCCAGAAACTTTCCCCAGGCCCCAGGTGTCATCACCCTGGTGAGGAACACCGGTGGCAACCTGAGGGTCTGGGACCACATCCACGAAGCAAAAAGACACTTTTCAAAAATAACTATGGTTCAGCACAACACACCTGAACTTAAAAAAATGGAAAAAAATTGTTCGGGGAGGTCCCCTGTTTTACTCCACCCCAGTCTTTATAGGGTAGTGAAACTAACATACCCCACGGACGTTGGCGGCATTGTCCTAGACGGACGGATTACGTCCGATGTAGGAACGGGTTCCCTAGGACAGTCCGTCGGGGTCCTATCTGCTAGGGATTTCCGTCCCGTATGTGACTAGTATTTTTGTTGCATGTTTTTGTTGTTTTTCCTTTTCAGAACTAAATCATGTCTATTAAGATAGCCAGCTTAAATGCGAATGGCCTGAGGGATCGGGGTAAGGCGGCTCGCCTGCTTCGTGACCTCTTGTCGTTCGGCGTGGATGTGGCCGCGATCCAAGAGACTCACTTTGTTTGCGAAGTCGACTCGTGTGTGCTGTCTAACGACTATGTCGTCTATTCAGCATATGGGAGCCGGCATGCCAGAGGTGTTTCTTTGCTGGTCAAGCGTACCCTGGATGCGAGGATCGACCTTGTCCATGTCGGTGCCGAGGGCCGGCTGATCGTGGCAGATATTGCAGTGAAAAGCAAGTCGTTCCGGCTGATTGCGGTTTATGCGCCCAATGTCCCAGGTGAGCGTGTCTCTTTCTTTCGGCTGTTGGAGCCCTTCATGGTGCATTCAACACGGCTAATCTTAGTTGGGGACTGGAATGCCGTCCTAACCCCCAAATGGGATAGAGGAAGGGGCGCTAGCGGGTGGAGTGGTGATCGTAGCCTGGTTGATCTGATCGACGAATTTGGTCTCGTCGATAGATACCGGGTCGATCATCCGGATGGGAGTATGTGGACGTGGGCGCTTAATTGGCCTTCTACCCGGGTATCTGCGTACCTGGATAGGATGTTAGTGAGAGTGGCCGACATAGACTTCTTAGAATGTCCAACGTTCCACTGGCTAGGCTACACGGACCACAAACTCGTTTGTGCCCGTGTGGTGTTAGACTTTAGGCCTAGGTTGGCTGGTTATTGGAAGTTCAATCAGTCCTTACTGGACAGGCGGGACTTTCGTGACCAGCTGACAAAACTAGTTCAGCGGGCGTTAATTGGGCGAGTCATTGGGAATAAGTGGTGGGTTAACCTTAAGGACTCCATTAGGTCTTTCGCCACCAAATATAGCCAGCGGCTCAAACTAGATAAGGCTGCGGAGGCAAAGACACTTAGTGCTAATTTCGCCCGGGCGGAGGCTGGTGGGGATCCCCTAGAGATAGCCTTAGCCAGGGAGGCCCTGAGGCGCACGACTAGCGAGCGCTATATGGGCCAGGTAATTAGGGCTAAGTTAAGCAAGATGTCTTCCGAAGCTGTGAACATGGGCGCAGAACTGCGCAAGGAAGAAATTCGTCGGGCCGGCGATCGGTACATTCGAGAAGTGCGCGACCCGGAGGGGCATCTCCTTCGGTCCACTGACGACATGTGCGAGGCGTTCCGGCAGCATTTCGAACACCGGTTTACCAAGGAGCCTGGTCTCCGTGACGAGGAGTTTCGCAGCTATTTGGCTGACTTTCCCCGGCTTTTGCCGGCTGAAGCGGCTAGCTGCGAAGGGGAGATTACGGAGGACGAAGTCTACGCGGCTTTGAAGAAGATCGGCAGTGGCAAGTCGCCAGGTTTGGATGGTTTGCCCTATGAATTGTACTTGAGGATGTCGCACCTTTTTGTCCCGCTCTTGACTGTCGTGTTCAACCACTGGTTTCGGCAGGGGTCCATCCCCGGTCGGATCACCAGGGGCGTGATCACGCTGTTGGGAAAAGGCAAGAAGGTTGGGCGGGGATTAGATGATTACAGGCCCATAACTCTGCTAAACACAGAGTTAAAGATTTTGGCCAAGATCCTGACGAATCGCTTGCAGCTAGTTGCCGAGTCTCTGTTGGAACCGGATCAGACTTGTTCTGTGAAGGGACGAACAATTCAGAGCAACCTGCACTTGATCCGCACGATCGTAGAGGGTGTAGAAGACGACGAAGAGGCCGCGCTGATCAATTTGGATCAGTCCAAGGCATTTGATAGGATTGACCATGGCTACCTGGCTGCTGTCCTGCAGGCCGCCGGATTCAAACCCGACTTCAGCCGCTGGATTAGCCTTCTGTATCGCTCCCCCAAGGCTGTGGTACAGGTGAACGGGAAGCTGTCGAGCGCTTTCGCGCTGTCTAGGTCGGTCCGACAGGGTTGTCCACTGTCGCCTCTCCTTTACGTCCTGGCGTTGGAGCCTCTCCTTCGCCGGCTAAGGGACGAGACGTGCAGTCCGGTCCTGCGTGGAATTGCCGTCCCTGGTGGAGCTCGAGCCAGGGTTTCCGCGTACGCCGATGACGTAACGACCTTTGTGTCCTCCCGCAGGGACATAAGGGCGGTACAGAAGGCGCTTGAACGGTACGAACAGGTAACAGGGGCCAGAATTAACCGCGACAAGTCGTCCGGCTTGCGGTTAGGTGCCTGGAAGGGTGTTTCCCTCCCGGGGCCCTTCGACTGGACGGACGGGCCGGTCAAGCTCCTCGGAGTTTGGTTCGGTCCGGACTTACAGTTGGAGAAAAACTGGTCAGAAGTACAGGCAAAGGTCGGCGCGTCGGTCGAGATTTGGCGTCGACGGAGTCTCTCCGTGAAGGGTCTGGCGGAGGTGTGTAATACATACCTCTTTCCCAGAATCCTTTACCGGCTGTCTGTACTTCCCCTTTGTGACGATCATGAGAAGGCGCTCGAGCGTTTGCTATTCTCCTGTCTTTGGAGAGGACGCAAACACATGGTCGACAAAGGAGTCTGTTGCCTCCGTCCGTGTCAAGGGGGTCTGGGGATGCCACACTTGAGGAGCCACGTGCTCGCTTCGAGGTTGGCATTCCTCAGGCGCGCGTTGGAGGAAGATCGGTTGCTTGCGGGGGTAGTGAGGGACATGTTCCCTAGCCTCACTATCACTCTCCCGCTCCTGAGGACTAGCAATAGGCCTTGGGGGCGACCGAAATTCCTGCTCGAATGTCTGACGGCCCTTCGGGCCATTCCATGGTCCAGTGACCTTTCACGGCCTAGGAGAATCTTCTATCGGGGATTAGTGGAGGGCGCCGTGAAGGATGAACTGTGGAGTAAGCTCGGCATGTCGAGAGAGGAGTATCGCTCTCATTGGTCTTGGGCGCCAGGTGCGGATTGGCTCAACAACTCTGAGTTTTCTCTGACCTGGCGATTGGCTCGGAATGGTTTGTCTCTCAATGACAAGCGTTTCGCAATGGGCCTGGCGGATTTGCCAGATTGTGAACGTTGCGTCCTTGGAATTAAGGAGACGTCTGCGCACGCCTTCTTCCATTGTTCGCGCGTTCGCCCGTTGTGGGCGCGTGTCGGCGAGTTGACTGCTCGTATCGCGCCGCGGGAGCTTGTGCTCATTGATCGCGCATACGCTGTGGACAATGTGTCGCCCCCGTACTCTGGAGTGAAGCGGATGGTGTTTCTGTCGCTACTGGCCACGGCTAGAATGGTGATTTGGATGACGCGTCTGGAGGAAGTCTTGCGGGGCGGTCGTCTTTCGGATCAGGATCTAATCCGATATTTTGAGCACCAGCTCAAAATTAAGATTAGAACTGAACGAAAACTGCTGCACCCGACAGAGTTCAGCGAAAGGTGGGTATATGCGGCGAGCCTGGTTCGCGTGACCGGGGCTAGCCTTGATTTTCTCTTTTAGATCTGCTAGTTGCATCGGGGTGGATTCCTTTGGAACCCCGCCCGTGGTTAAGGTAGAAGTCTCTTTTGTGCCTAGTTAATGTGAGTGAATGTGTTTGTCCTGGCCTGTTCCCGGCTCCATTGCTTTTGTTATGATCCAGTTCGAGATTCCCATTGTCCAAGTATTATTTTGTCCCGTTTTCACTCTCGGCTGGGTCAGCCTTATACATTCTCCAGTCCAATTTATTTTTGCCCCCTGCTTATCCATTCCCCTTAGAAAGAGAGCTGCTTGATTTTGTCCTGTTTTAAGGCAGAATACAGTGGCCTCTTTAATTATGTGGGTGTGTTTGGGTCTTACTAACATTGTGTATATATATTCATTTGAAATTGTTTTTGTTTTGGGGTTTTTTTGTTTCTTCATTCCCCCTCCCCATCATGTCATTTCATGAATAAAGTTTTAAATTTATTTTTGTAAGTTATTGTATATATTGTAAAAATCAGAAATTTTTATGTACATTTGGGGTGTTTTTTAGGTCCCCGGTATGATTTTGCGGTATTTTGGTGCTTGATAGGTATGAGTGTTGATGGACAAATTTTTATGGTGAATGAGAAAATTGTAACGTATGTATGGGTCGTGAATCGGATTAGCTAGGTATAAGATAGTTACGGAAGACCAACCCAAGTTTTTGTACCCCCTCCCATTTGTTGGCCTTGTGCCAGAATTTGTACTTTTTACAAATAAATAAGTACCAGCCACTTCCCCCCAGACTTTTGTTTGTGTGGATTTTGTGTTGTGAGAGCCTAGTGGATCATTTGTTCCTCCGTGATATCTGTTCGCACTTTGTCTCTCGGACATACTGATTTCCAGCTCGAGTTCATTGCTCGAGCCCGCGTAAAGTAGCGGTTTCTCGAAAACGCGAAACACCGGAAAGAAGTTGTCCACCTCGTGGCATGGCCATGGCCTAGCCACTTCCCCGGCTATCCGTTGGAAGAGCCTAGTGGAGCAGTTGTTCCTCCGTGATATCTGCTCGCACTTTGTCTCTTGGACAACTGATTTCCAGCTCGAGTTCATTGCTCGAGCCAGCGTAAAGTAGCGGTTTCTTCGAAAACGCGAAACACCGGAAAGAAGTTGTCCGGTGATCGGTCACTTTTGTGGCATGGCCACAGAAGGACCGGGGGAAGTCGGCACTCCCACCACGGCGTCGGTGGGAGACTGGCAACTGTGTGACGCAGACGACGACGACGTCATAGCCCGCACCATGACCGAGTGGGAGAACATGCTGTTCGGCTCCCCCACACCAGCGGAGGCGGCGGCGGCCACACTGTCAGCAGCGACCGGACCAGCAGCGGCGACTGCACCTGCAGCAGAGACCACCCCAGCAGCGGCGACTGCACCTGCAGCAGCGACCAGACCAGCAGCGGCGACTGCACCTGCAGCAGCGACCACCCCAGCAGCGGCGACTGCACCTGCAGCAGCGACCAATCCAGCAGCGGCGACTGCACCTGCAGCAGCGACCAATCCAGCAGCGGCGACTGCAGCAGCAACCAAACGTGCAGCAGCAGCAGCAACCAAACCTGCTCCAGCGACCGGATCTGCAGCAGCATCCAGACCGGCGGCAACTGCAGCAGCAACACCCCCACCGGCACGGACAGCAGCAGCAGCAGCAGCACCAGCGTCCCCCTTACCTTCGACCTCCGGCTGGAAGGGAGGCAAGAAGATGACGCGTAAAGACGAGGACTATTACCAGTCCATCCAGAAGGATTACGCGGACTACATCAGGGGGACGGAGCTCGTCTCGAAGCCGGACCACTTGGCGCAGATCGAGGCGAGGGTCATCACCCTGATCACCAAGGACCTGAAGACCAAGAAACTGATCGGCGTCCCCAGGGATACGTTCGAGGAGGGACTGCAGACACTGAAGATCAGAGCCAGGGCCGTAGCGAGGAGAAGCAACACCACGTGGGACGTCCTGCTCGGCTCCGCCGAAGAAGCCAAAAACTTAATCGGCGTGGTTCTGGAGACCAAAACACTCCAGTTCCACACGGAGTACATGGGCACGAAGAAGGTGAAAATCACGCTGCACGGCGTCCCCATGGACATTGCTGAGGATCACGTGGGCGCCTTCTTCGTCCAATATGGAAGGGTGGCCGAAGTCTCCTCGCTGCGGTCGAAAGCAGGATTCCTCACGGGAGACATGACCCTGCAGGTGACCCTGGACAAGGAAAACATCGCCAAAATCCCCAACATCCTCACCTGCAGGGGTCGCGCCATCTTCGTCATCGTAGAAGGCAGGAAGCCGTGCTGTTGGGTCTGCGGGTCGGCGGAGCACGTGGCAAAGGCGTGCCCAACCAAGAATCCGGCCCTCAAGGCCCAACCAGCCCAACCAGTCAAGCAGCAACCGGCGGCGCAG
>JBBBDQ010003123.1:0-13956 GCA_037127315.1 Ascarosepion bandense | reverse complement strand
GTAAAGGCAGAGCATAGCAGGGCGGCGGGGGGTTCAGGTGCTTACTGAAGCGTTACACAGAACTAATTATTTCCCCAGCCTTTTTAAAGATGTACCATGAATATGAATTCCGCTTGAGGTTCGGGTGGGGGTAAGTCTTAATAGGCGTTCAAGACAAGGGCCATCCTTGAGACGACAATCCAAAACAATTGATCTACAAAACCATGAAAGTAAGTTGGTCTAAATACAAACTTTAGTTTGTTAAATAAAAAAAATTGTTCGTCTATACTTCTGAGATGAGGTCGTTATTTACACTATTTACATTGTTCGGTCTATTGTCCTCATATTTACGACAGTTGTACGCTCCGGCCTTCTTGAGGTGCTAGGAAAATCGAACCGAACCCTTTATTATGATCACTGAGGTATATAATTCTCATTCCGTGTGCGATGCCACTTCTAATGGCCATGTAGTTATCTCACTTAACTTTCTAAGTCAAATTCAGAAAGAAAATATCCGGAAATATTCTCAGATTCTGCTTGTTTGAATTGTGATGACTTCCTCGGAAAGATAGTGGAGTAGTTTATCGTTGCCTTCTTTACGGTTTTGAATTTAGAGCAGTTCTTCTGCTATTCTGCTGATGGAAGGGAAAAATAAACTCATGCCTTTCCCAAGGAAATGATCGCGACAGACGAGGCCGGCATTTGAAATCAGTTCTCCGATAGTCAGTTGTGCTTAGTTTAATTTGTAACGTATATACGTGTGTGTATATATAAAATGAATTATTTTGAACATTATTTTTACCGATACTCGTATTTAAGTAGATATTCTGTTTTTAATTAAACAGTATTTTATATTTATATCTACCGGCCTGATTATTTCACGATAAATTTTTACGACGAAAATGTGTGCTATCCAGCAGGATTCGAACCTGTACCAGATCAAATGGTAGCTTCCCCTATGTAAATAGGGGTCGCAGGTTCGAATCCTGCTGGATAGCACACATTTTCGTCATAAAAATTTATCGTGAAATAATCAGGCCGGTAGATATGAATATAAAATACTGTTTAATTAAAAACAGAATATCTACTTAAATACGAGTATCGGTAAAAATAATGTTCAAAATAATTCATTACAAATTGTCGGTTGCTTATAAGCAAGTTTCGTTAAATTTCGTTAATTTCCGTAACACACACACACACACACACACACACACACACACACACACAATATATATATATATAATGTCAGTCAGTTAAGATACACGCTTTGGGCGATCATGTCACAAAAGAGACGTGACTGACTGGGTAAAAGATTATCCCTCTTTTGTTGCCATTGTTGTCAGCCAAGGCTATAGAACCCAATCTGTCCTATTATTTAACCCATAAGTGGAGGGAAGTGACGGATTAATACCTTTCCCAAGGGTATTTGTGCGAAAGTGAATGCAAGGAATTCAAACTCGGCTCCCTGATTTGACGTTCCGAGTCGATATCCACTGCACCACAACACCCTCAATCAGGCTTGGGTACCCACTAGTCACGAATCAATATTCTGGTAATGTGCGAAACTAGATGTCCTAACTTCAGCAGGGACAATATGTTTAGTTAAGTCCTATTCACATTTTTTTTCATTTAACAAAAACGGACTCTTACCCTTTTAGCACCCAACTGACGTCGGGTAAAATTGTCAGACCCAGACTGTTTTCATTTTAAGTAAGATGGCCGCTGAAATCCAAAACGTCATTCAATTGAGACTTGCAATAAACAGAAAATGGTAATAATACAACATTCATAAGATATTTCTGTTTAATTTATGCTTCATATAAGAATTAATTAATTACTTATAATCACATTTCTTTGTCCCATTTTCTTTTATTAGTTTGATTTTCACAATTTGAATTTGTTAATGAGATGTTTACCTGCCTTCTGTTACGTTATGCTTTGCCGACGAAATTCTAGACATCGGATAGAGACATTCTATTAAAATCCCTAGGCAGATAAAGTAAGAATAAAATAGGCTTATTTCATATTTTGTTCCCACCCACTTCACTAGGCAGTTACATTACTTATGCATTATATTACGATATATCCATATTTTGTCGGTAATAAGTCGACGATACAGAATTCTCTTAAAAACAGTAATGCAATAAGGAATCCCAAATGAATATGTATGTAAAGGCCTCTTTAGATTAACTTTGATGAATTCGGAAAAAAAAAAGTACAGGTTGAGGTAGTGCAGAAGTAGATATACAGTAATGAGAAACAAAACATTAGTAAAAATCGTATTGTATTGATTATACAAACGTATCAATCCATCAAATGTTCCAACAGTTTAACCCCGTCATTCATACTCTCCACTTTACCTGCAAAACATTCATTATTTATTAAAATATTATTAAAAATTTTAAAAATTATAATAAATGCATTATAATAAAAATTATGAAAATAAAAATATTAAAAGTGATTTTAAGGAATTAAATGAATTCTCGACCACTATTAAAATACTGGTAAGGTCTCCTCGACGTGGTGTAATGGTTAACAACCCTGTCTCGCTAGAACCTATTACAACTGAGTAGTGAGCTCGATCCTCACTGGGTGCCGCATCTAAGCAGCGCTTAGTAAATCAACTATTAAAATGATGGTAATACTTACTGTATTACCTTTGTACAACAATAAAAAAAGGAATGATTTCTACTCATAAATGAATTAACAGTGTATAATAATGATTCCTTCTTTTTTCTTTTATGTACAGTCTTCCTTCAGGACGTAGGCGATCATGGCCCTCCACATCTTCCTATCCTTTGTAGCTCTTAACACTTTTTCTCTTGATATCTCTCCCAATTCTTGCTCAAGCCCATCAAGCATGATTGTGTTACTTTCCCTTGTCTCTCTTTACTTTTATCCGTCTTGTGGATATTAGATTCTCCAAGCCCTTCTTCCTCATTACATGTATCAGAAATTTCAGCTGTCTCTTCCTGATGTTAAGTTTAATTTTACTTTTCGTTTCCATCCTCTCTAATATCTTGTCGTTGCTTACAAATTTGGTCCATTGTATCCTCAGCATCCTTCTGTAGAACCATATTTCTGTTGTTTCGAATCCCTTCTTAATTATTAATGAGATTGTCCAGCATTCGCCGCCATATATTACGACAGATATCACATAACAGTCCAGGACTCTTTTCTTTGTTTCCAACAAAATTTTCTTGTTTCTCAATACTTTGATTAGCTTTCCGAAATGTGTCCTTGGCCATGCCAATCCGCCTTCGGATCTCCGTGTCACACTTTCCGTCCTAATAGTTAATTAATATACAAAACCAACAAAGTGAGATGGTGTGAATTGCAGTTTGTTAAAATAGAAAAAAAGGTTTCCAATGAAATATATGCTTTTTTAAAAGTTCAAATGAAACGTCTGTATGCGCATGCGTGAAGAAGAGAAGTCGGTGAATGGCGATGCAAGTAAATCCTTCTGAAATGAGTTTGTCCACTGATTTTTGATTGCTGAATTTAGTTTTTATTTTCTTTTGGAATCTCCGGGGCTTAGCACTCTTCAAAACTAAAACAGAGTGACCCGATTGATTTATTTTCCATTTATTACGTGATATGGGTTGCTCCTGAAACCGACTTTGAAAATTGAAACATTGATGTTTACGAGTGTTATTCCTTTCGTGAATATATATATATATATATATATATATATATATATATATATATATATAGGTGTGTGTGTGTGTGTGTGTGTGTGTGTGTGTGGCCGACAGTCATTTTTTAAAATTTTACCAACGGCGTAAAGGGGACGCAATTCTTTGGAGTCTGTCCCTCGCCCGAGAAGGAACGACATGAGCAACGGGTGTCTCTGGACCGTTACCCTGTGACTGCGCGCAACAAACAAAGAATTACCTTGGGGACATGGAACCAACTCGAGAATGTCAAGCAGGAGATGAGCAGATTAAAAATCAATATTCTGGGAATATGCGAAACTAGATACCCTAACAATGTTGACTTCAGCAAGGACAACCACCGGATAATATACGCAAGAGGCAAAAATTACGAAAAAGGCGTCGGCTTAATACTGGAGGAAGAAATAAAGAAATGCGTTCTGGGATACCGCCAGCTTTCCGAGTGAGTCCTCTAGGTCAACCTGAAGGGAAGACCCTTCAATATATCTATTATGACAGTTTATGCACCAACAGCATAGAAACGTGAGGAAGAAATATAAATTTTTCTACTCCAAACTGGACAATGCCAAGGCTCAGTATAAGATAGAAATTAGAATCATACTGGGAGACTTGAATGTCTAGGTAGGTAAAAGAGAGAGGAAAGGGAGACCGATCGACATCTTTGAATGAACAGAGAAAAAAAGGTCAATGCTGCACAGCAAGCCAGCGGTTAATAATTAACATCATGGACAAGAACACCACGACATTATGGAACTGGAAAACCCCAGGAGGTACTTTTGAAAACCAGCGCAGTGCACAGCCATGCAAGCAGAAATTCAAGAAAGCTGCAGTGGTTCAAATACAAGAGCTGCCTCTCTCAGAGTGTCTGACTGTGGGAACGACCACACTGTACAATCATCCATACCAAGCTAAAGGTGAAATCCAGGAGACTGAAGAAGCCTGGTGCAGCACAAGAGACTGTAATACAAAACGTTTTTGAATGACCTGAACCTGAAGAAAAAATACACTGACAGCGTGAAAAGCAAATACAAAAAACTAAATTGGAAAAAGAGAAACTCCAAAATCGAGGACACTAAGGAAACAACAAGAGAAAGCAATAAATGTGCAAAAGAATGAAAGAACAGACCACAAGAAATATTTAAGTCCAGAAGTCGGTAACAGCAAAATAGACAAGGAGCAAGCAGCAGTTGAATGGATATTATAATAAAGATGCTGAAAGCCTGGACAGTCAAAGCGTAGAGAAAATTACAGAAATGATAAACAGAAATTTATATGCAGGTCCATTTTTCATAACATACCAAAAAAGCCAGAATGCTTGTGCTGGCTCCACAGAACCAATCAATCTTATGAGCCACATTACAAAAATTATCTGGCAAATTCTGATGAATAAGGCAGGAAACAGAATCAGGCCAGAGACAGAACTAAGGGTGGCAGATACATGCAACAACACTGGAACATAGAACGCCACACACATATTTATGATTAGGATGGTATTCAGAAAGGTCATACAAATGAAAAAGCAAGTGTAATTATGTTTTATCGATTATGCAGAGGCGTTCGACAAAGTATTCAGAAAGAATTGATAGAAATGCTCAGCAACCTCGACATATTTGAGGAAAGACATAAGAGTAAGTGGGAATCTCTAGGCACAGCAAACCGCCTGCATGCACGGACAGGTAACGAATTCAGAAGATTTCCAAAGATAGAAAGGGGCGTAAGACAAGGATGTGTCTTTTCACCGGATCTATTAAAATTGTACAGCGAGACTATTCTGAGGACTCTTGAATTTATGTCTGGATTCGTCATCGGGGGCTACAATCTGAACAACATAAGGTACGCAGATGATACAGTGCTGAGAGTAGACATGGAAAGGAAACTACAAGACCTCCTACAGAAGGTAGCTGAAGAGAATGACAAATAAACTGCAAGTAAACCAAATGTATGCTCATCTGCAAAATGAGCAGCTCAAATGCCAAGTACAGGTGGGGGATACTAAAATCAAGCAGGTACAAACATTTAAATACCTGGGAAGTGTTCTAACAGAAGACGGAAAGTGCGACACAGACATCCGAAGGTGAACTTGCATGGCGAAGGAAGAATTCCAGAAGCTGAGTAGAGTATTAAAAGACAGGAAACTTTCACTAGAAACAAAGAAGAAAGTACTGGATTGCTCTATGATGACAGTTCTTCAATATGGCATTGAATGCTGGACAATCTCATCGAAGATGAAAGAAAAAACTCGAAGCAACTGAAATGTGGTTCTACAGAAGGATGCTGCGGATACCATTATTCGAACACGTGAGCAATGATGAGGTTTTAGAAAGGATAGAAACGAAAAGCTAATTAATACTAAGCATCAGAAAAAAAACAGCTAAAGTTCCTGGGACATGCAATGAGAAAGGAGGGCTTGGAGAATTTGATACTCATAGGCAAGATAGTGTGAAAGAGAGACAGGAGAAAGCAGCGAGTAACATAAGTGACGGACTTTAGCGGGTGGATAGTAGAACGGGGTATGCGTGGTGTAACCTGAGAAAGCGTGATAAGAGCCACCAGGGATAGGGAGACGTGGAAGGCCATGATCGCCTACGTCCTGAAAGGAAAAGGCACATAGACGAAAAAGGTAGAGAAAAAAGTGAACACTTTATCGATACCGCTTCATAGGATAACCATTTATATTAAAAAGGATTAACATCCGTTTGAAAATTCCTCTGGCACAAGGTTAGACCGTGTTTTGTGATTTAATTCCAAGACCAGCAACTTTCAATTTATAGTCCACAAACACTTTTGTTGATATGAATATATTTTTCCCATTCACACGTGTCTGAGGGAATAAAGAACTAATCAATAAAAGTCCTATGGTACCCGACAGATTATAGAAAGAATAACTAATATATTCAATAATCACCTGATAGCTTTTTTTTCTGTTTTTATTTAATCATTTCAACCCAAGCAAATCAGGACCGCCACTAGTGCATAGGGGGTTACAGAGAGAGAGAAAAGACTGGGTACAGGGGGTATTGAAGAAAGGATAAAAGGTAAATGGTATTCAAGAAGATAGAAAATAAATAAGGAAATAAAAACAAAATTGAAGATCTATACACGTTAAAAAAATTAAATAACCAAAAACATTAACAAGATTGCTGGCAGTCCGTGTTCAAAAAAGATACAAAATAATGACATTGTTTGGAACTGATTATCAACATCTCTCTTTCTGTTCGTTTTTTTTTCTTTTTTGTTTCTCCTCATGTGAGCTCTCTCTCTCTCTCTCTCTCTCTCTCTCTCTCACTCTCTCTCTCTCTCTCTTTCTTTCTTTTCTTTCTTTCTTATCGTTTACACTTTTTCGGTTCTTTGTCTTTTGAAATTTACTCATTTTCCCTTTATCTTCTCTCTCTCTCTCTCTCTCTCTCTCTCTCTCTCTCTCTCTGTGTCTTTTACACAAACATCTAAATATTGTCATAAAAAAATTCTGGTAACTGTTTCAGTCTAAAAAGCGTCAAAGATTTTATGTCTGTTGCTGTGAATGTCGAGAGGTGTGTTGCTCGTCTGATAAGCAGTGTTTCTTAAAATTTGCATGGTGGGTTCTATTCTTGCTTGATGTCATGTCAACCAATTCAATTTTTCTAGAGAGTCAATTTATTCATTCTAAGCTCATTCTTTACTTAATCCATATTTCTTTGCTTTTTTTTTGTTTATTTTCTCTTTATTTCTCATTATTTTTCTTTTCTATTCATTTTTCAATTGTCTTTTTAAGTAAAATTAATCCCCAATGAATTGACTAGCTTACCGAGGACAAAAAAAATGAAGGTATATTTAGATCACTATGAACGAGTGTACCCCCCGCTGTCAAAAATGACGGCTAAATATTTGAGAGAATTATTAGATGTTTCCTGAACGTGACAAAGAATATATATATATATATATATATATATATATATATATATATATATATATATATATATATATATATATAGATAGATAGATAGATAGATAGATAGATAGATAGATTTATTTGTGTGTGTGTTTATCGATTCTGTACATATATATACAAATAAAAGTACAACGTTTATTATAATGGAGAGGATATATATATATATATATATATATATATATATATATATATATATATATATACTCTACGTATGTATCGAGCACTTTTTATAAAAATTAATGCATGAACAACAGGTTAAAAAACCTACGAGTTCTACAACTTAGTTACAATATATATATTATTCTTCACTACTCGACGACATAATTATTGTAAAACAATAAAATGAGGCACTGTTAAAGGGTAAACATGCGGCAGAGTTTTCCTAATTGGTAGTAAAGTTTAATAACTGGTAGTAAAGAGAATGAACTGAGCTGACGCTGCTTCGCTATAGTCTCTCTAACGCTACCTCGCAATTGTATTTCTCTCCATGAGCGTGACAAGAGGGATATATATATAACGTATATTTGGTATTTAAGTCAGGTAAATTCTGATAGAAACGAACTCAAAAGAACTCAATGAATTTTGAATATTAACTGTTGTGTCATTTGGGTCTGACAAGCAGGTTTGCCTGCAAAATACGTATTACCCATGAAATTGTAGAATATCTAATTTTTTTTGTAGACTAATATATATATATATATATAGAAATAGTAGGAGGATTTGAATAATTAAGTAATTCATCGAGCTTATATTCGACCTCAACAGAATGCGGAAAGCACTGGACGGTCGTTTCGTCCTATATTTGGGACTCATCAGCAGTGCGCATCCACTACCAGGAATTGAAACCCGACAGTTGGGTTATTAATCAGATATCATCCCAATTGTACCATTGCTTCAGGCTCACAGTCAGACAGATATACACAACAAAATTATTGTAACTGGGGCCTATATTTCTTTAATAATAAATGAAATGGAATCTCTATGTTGTAAATGAATTTCTATGTTGTAGTCAAATAAATAATCTCCAGAATTAGCAAATTTTATTGTCAAATGTTTATCAAATGATTTATACCAGCCACTAAGTGTATGATAATAATTTGTATCAAATAACAGTAACACTAACTTTAACTAACAGCTTTCAACAAATGTTATCATTCGTCAGCTGTTATTCAGGATTGCGAGTAGTCATGGCGACAATGAACAAACCTTTTTTTTTTTTACACCTGCTCATAACAAATTTTCTTACAATGAGTTGTCATTTTACTTTTTAATGGCATATTTCTACAGAGTCCTATTTTCTTTATTAAATTTAAATTTCTGCGATTTCTTGGGAAGGATAAAAAAAAAAAGGAGCCATACTCGCCGGTTTTGGAAATGTTTTCCTTCTCTTATACTGGTTGCTACTGAAGATTAGAAAATTCAGTTTACCCTACTATTTAGCCCATAATGAGAGGTGAATATAAATGGATTGTAGCCTCTGCGAAAGGGAAAGCAACAAATTAGCTGAGATTTGAATTCAATTAGCACTAAATAACCACCACGAACAGCCATTGACTGGTATGTTGTCCAAGGGAAACAATTCCTTTCCTCAACGATTCATTCATCAACTTGTCTACTTTTATAGAAGAAACTTGCCTTAAAAAATTCAACGAAAAATGAATTTTTACAAGATTTATTTTCATTTTTTTTTTACAATTTCAACTAGAAATTTTAAAATCTTTTAATTCTGTTTCAGTCGTGTAACTGTTTAGTGAATAAAGCTATCTCCTATCATAAATCGTAAAAAGGCTAAAAAGCTTTTTACTCTCAGTATTTTTCAAAAGAATTTCGAATTGTTTTTGTAAACGTACCAATTTTTGTAAATACGGTACATATATGAGATTATCAAAGAATACAAGCAATATAGTAAATTTAAACACAGAAAGTATCTAAAAGTCAAGAAAACATTAGATTCCGGTGAATGTTTTCTTAAATTGTTAACATTACTGAGGACTTAAAATTTATATATAAAAGACGTTCGCGTTGTAATTATTTTGACGGTTAAGCCCTCATAGTACAACATAAACTAAAAAATAAACATTAGTCTGTCATCACACTGTCAAACTGATCGACAGTTTCGATAAACAGCTACAAACCACAGTGTAACAAAATCTATTTCTGCGGAAAACTTAAAGGAAATAATAATTGTTTAAACTTGGATTAATTATACATCAAATCAGCTAATATCCCACAAAAAGGGTTTCAGAAAAGTATATATTATTTGTGGAAGATTTTTTTGCTAAAGAGAACTACGTATGGGAGGGGAGGCGTTACAGTGAGAGAAAAGACTGGGTACAGCGGGTATTGAAGAAAATATTAAAGATGAACGGGATTCAAGAAGACAGAAGATGGCAATTGACGTTGCATTTAAATATTTTGAGAGAGTAGATATCAGGTAAGCAAGTAAACGAAAGGAGTTCCACAAATGGGAAGTGCGAGAAAAGAAACTGTTGAAGTAGAAGTGTGATTGCATTTAACTGGTTCCACAAAATTAAAATTAGTTTTGAAATACAGAAAATTATTTGGCTTATTGAAAATTAACTTGAAATTAAAACTTAAATAAAATCTTGAAAGATTTTTTTTTATTAAAACAAAAATCATTTTAAACATTTGGTATCGTGAATTTGTGGAGGTACCCAAGGGACTTGGTTTGATAATAAATTAGTCAGTTAAGTGCGACACGTGATATACGCTTGAGCGATCATGTCCCGAAAGAGACATGACTGACAGGGTAGAAGATTATCCCGCACTAGTTTGCCATGCTTTCTGCGCTAGACTTTTTGCCAGCCAAATCTATAGAACCCAGTCTGCCCTATTATTATATAACTGGAGGGAAGAAACGGATTAATACCTTTCCCACGGCTATTTGTGCGTAAGTGAATGCAAGGTGTTCAACTGGAATTCGAACTCGACTCCCCGATTTATCGTTCCGAGTCGATATCCACTGCACCACAACTAGTACAATCCCGATTTGAACGGGCAAGATTTATCTGAAAACAACTTCGAGAAAACTTTTAAAATTGGATCTTGAAATTTTGTGTCAAGGTCATTGGTGTTGCCGTCAGCTCAGTACTCTAAGGAACTGGATAGGACTTTGAAGTAGTAGGGAGCTGGTTAATGTTTCTTGGTTTGGCCTTGTATCTTACTTAACCGAACTCCCTACAGCTTTCAGGATTTAATGTAGAATTGTTATCACAAGGTTTTCGACATCAGAAGGTTGGTTGTCAGTTGGAATGTGTGGATTAGTGTAGAAGAATGGAAGAATAAAATAGACATTTTGAATGTTAAAATAGAAATTTATTAAAAGGAGGAATAAGTTGCAGAAGTTAATGTTCATTGAGAAAGTTAAAGTATCAAGAGTTCATACAAAATGTTCTATTAGTAGTTGTTGAAATTGATAAGGAGAAAATCTTTAAGTCATTATTTAACATCGTTAAAAGTCGATAATTATCTATGCCACCCCCACCGTTGTTGGTCTTGCGAAACAATTTGATTACACCCCTGCTGAAGCGTTGGGGTAAAGACCCCAGCTTCATCCAGGCTGTGCTTGTTAAAACTATATTTTAAAATTTTCTGTAGAGATGGTGCACCAGAGATTCTGTTAATTTCTAATTGAGTTCCATTCTTAATCAGACCCAAAGCTCCAGCCAAAACAGTTGTAGGTTTTGTGTTTCCATTTCCAGGTCTTTGCATTTTGCTTAGTTTTTCAAAAACTTCGACAGAGATGCTTTTGTCTCATTGGTACGCTCGTGTCAATCGGGTGGGCTTTTTGTTTAAAATTCTTTTTAATTTAATTCTAATAATAATAATAATAATAATAATAATAATAATAATAATTAGCATTTGCAAGCATGTCCGGCAATAAAAGTGTCATTCACCCGAGAGTGTAGATGTCATATTCTATTTTTAATATTTTCAGTTACAGAAAAGTGTCAGAATTAGTGCAACAGTTAACTTAAATGAAGCCGATTGTCCCATCTGGTCTACAAGATAACTCCTTTAACTACCAGAAAGAACCATCTTCATTTTTTCAAAATTTCTTATTCTGCGATTTTTTAATTAAAAAAAAAATTGTACTTGAACTGAGTGCGCGCGTGCGCGTGTGCGTGTGAGGTCAAGAGCCATTGGTATCACGTAACCCCGTACTACCTATCACAAGATCAGGGGTCATCATTCACTAAACCGTTTCTTCCTCACCAGCCTATTCTTGTGAGGAAGAGCAATTTCATATCAAAATGAAAAGTTTTTTATTCAGTCAATATTTTGAACTTGATTTTTTTCTAACGGACATTTTTTTTAATCATTTCACCCCAAGCAAGGCATTTCACTGCCATTGTTGCACAGAGGGTTACATCGGGGAAAGTGATGAGAAAGAATGGTTAGGGGGTTACACAGGGGGAAGTGACGAGAAAGAGTGGTTAGGAGGTTACACAGGGGGAAAGTACTGAGAAAGAACGGTTAGATATAGGAAATGTCAGAGGGAGGGTGATAGACGGGTAAGGATACCGAGGATGAGGATTGGGTAGATGGGAAGAGTGTTTGAGAGAATGAGTTAGTGTGTTAGGAAGTGTCTATTGACCTTACATTTAAACTCCTGGAGATTGTAGCTGTCGGGGAAGCAAGTATACGGAAGGGAATTCCACAGGCGGGAAGTGCGAAAAAAGAAGCTGTTGGAGTAGAAATTGCGGTTACATCTTATCTGTTTCACTGTAAAAGGGTGGGACCTAATTACTAATCTAGTATCTCGTGCCAATTCATACATAGGGGGCAACAGTGATCTAAGTTCATCGGAGTAGAAGCCGTGAAAGTATTTATAGTAGAGGCACAGGGAAGCTACGTCACGCCGGTGAGTGAGTGACTGCAGCCGGTCTGCCAAGTTGGTATCGATCACATTACAGATTCTTCGTTGTATTTTGTCAAGAACCCCGAGGAGAGTAGCAGGAGCACCTGACCAGATGTGGCAGCAGTATTCAATACACGGGCGGATGGTAGATTTATAAATGTGCAGGATAGATTCAGACGGGAAAAACTTCCGGGCCCTGCGCAGAGAGCCGACTTTCATAGCAGCGGATTTAGCAATAGATTCGATATAGTCATTCAACTTGAGGTCCGCTGGGAGTGTGAGACCAAGAATGCGTAGTGTTTTACTCTGGGAGGCAAGCCTGTTCTATGCCAATGGGAGGCAGGTGCGATTGTCTATGATGGTTGATTGAAATTTACGAGCCATTTCCTACCCCAGTCCACTATAGATTAGAGGTCCTTCTCAAGCTCGGCAGCGAGGTTCGCTTTGTCGCCCACACCAGAATTTTGATCGAGGCGAGAGTAAACTGTCTTGTCATCGGCGTACATGTCTACTTGGGATCTTATGGCATCGGGGAGATCATTAATGTAGATCAGAAGGAGCGTAGGACCTAAGATAGGGCCTTGAGGGACACCCGCGTTCGTAAGATAGTTTTGGGAGGCATGTCCGTTTAATACCACCTTCAATGTGCGGTTAGAGAGGAATGACTGGATTAGGTCAAACAAATGCCCACTAATGCCTTAGCTCCATAGTTTGCGTAGGGGGCCAGCATGCCAGACTCTGTCGAATGCTTTGGAGATATCCAAGGCAACGGTTCGAGCTTCGCCATTCTTGTCGAGAGCTTGGTATATATACTCGGTGATGGTCGTTAGCATATCAGCAGTAGACATGGTGAAGCGGAAACCATACTGTTTGTCCGAGAGGAGCCTGTGGGCTGTGAGATGCTGAACCACCTCGGCGTTAATAATGGCTTCGAACACTTTGCCAAAGATTTACTCAATTTTCTGTCATAAAAATGCGACATTCATTTTGTTTCACAATTAAAAAAAAATATAGTAAAGATTTCTTCGACTGAACAGAAATTTTCCAGGAAAAAATGGCAATTTTTAAGAAAAAATTATTATTTCAAACTTATTAAAACTTTGTAGAAAAAAAATGGTTGTTTTAAACTAATTCGTCAATTTTATTTCGACCAAACATGTATAAAAGTGGATAGATCAGATTTAAAGGGACGTAACTCTTTCACAGGTACCTCCAATAAATCGCAAAAAAATAGCATAGTATGAATAAAAAAGGCCCCGAACTTAATAAAAATAAACTTTTCCCATCAAAATGTTTATATTATTATTAAGAGGAAAGATCAAAGTAATTTTTAATTATTTTTTTAAAATTTTTATTCCCTTCTAACATGTTCAAAATTTTGGCAGAAAATCCTGTTTTGATTTAAGTTAGCATCAAAACGTTACGATTGTTTACAATGGAAAATGTAATGATTACTTAATGCGGATATGTGTTGTGGTGCATTGGATATCAAC
>JBBBDQ010003120.1:0-32217 GCA_037127315.1 Ascarosepion bandense | reverse complement strand
GCGGAGTCTCTCCGTGAAGGGTCTGGCGGAGGTGTGTAATACATACCTCTTCCCAGAATCCTTTACCGGCTGTCTGTACTTCCCCTTTGTGACGATCATGAGAAGGCGCTCGAGCGTTTGCTATTCTCCTGTCTTTGGAGAGGACGCAAACACATGGTCGACAAAGGAGTCTGTTGCCTCCGTCCGTGTCAAGGGGGTCTGGGGATGCCACACTTGAGGAGCCACGTGCTCGCTTCGAGGTTGGCATTCCTCAGGCGCGCGTTGGAGGAAGATCGGTTGCTTGCGGGGGTAGTGAGGGACATGTTCCCTAGCCTCACTATCACTCCCCCCGCTCCTAAGGACTAGCAATAGGCCTTGGGGGCGGCCGAAATTCCTGCTCGAATGTCTGACGGCCCTTCGGGCCATTCCATGGTCCAGTGACCTTTCACGGCCTAGGAGAATCTTCTATCGGGGATTAGTGGAGGGCGCCGTGAAGGATGAACTGTGGAGTAAGCTCGGCATGTCGGGAGAGGAGTATCGCTCTCATTGGTCTTGGGCGCCAGGTGCGGATTGGCTCAACAACTCTGAGTTTTCTCTGACCTGGCGATTGGCTCGGAATGGTTTGTCTCTCAACGACAAGCGTTTCGCAATGGGCCTGGCGGATTTGCCAGATTGTGAACGTTGCGTCCTTGGAATTAAGGAGACGTCTGCGCACGCCTTCTTCCATTGTTCGCGCGTTCGCCCGTTGTGGGCGCGTGTTGGCGAGTTGACTGCTCGTATCGCGCCGCGGGAGCTTGTGCTCATTGATCGCGCATACGCTGTGGACAATGTGTCGCCCCCGTACTCTGGAGTGAAGCGGATGGTGTTTCTGTCGCTACTGGCCACGGCTAGAATGGTGATTTGGATGACGCGTCTGGAGGAAGTCTTGCGGGGAGGTCGTCTTTCGGATCAGGATCTAATCCGATATTTTGAGCACCAGCTCAAAATTAAGATTAGAACTGAACGGAAACGGCTGCACCCGACAGAGTTCAGCGAAAGGTGGGTATATGCAGGCGAGCCTGGTTCGCGTGACCGGGGCTAGCCTTGATTTTCTCTTTTAGATCTGCTAGTTGCATCGGGGTGGATTCCTTTGGAACCCCGCCCGTGATTAAGGTAGAAGTCTCTTTTGTGCCTAGTTAATGTGAGTGGAATGTGTTTGTCCTGGCCTGTTCCCGGCTTCCATTGCTTTTGTTATGATCCAGTTCGAGATTCCCATTGTCCAAGTATTATTTTGTCCCGTTTTCACTCGGCTGGGTCAGCCTTATACATTCTCCAGTCCAATTTATTTTTGCCCCCTGCTTATCCATTCCCCTTAGAAAGAGAGCTGCTTGATTTTGTCCTTTTTTAAGGCAGAATACAGTGGCCTCTTTAATTATGTGGGTGTGTTTGGGTCTTACTAACCCATTGTGTATATATATTCATTTGAAATTGTTTTTGTTTTGGGGACTTTTGTTTCTTCATTCCCCCTTCCCCATCATGTCATTTCATGAATAAAGTTTTAAATTTATTTTTGTACACTATTGTATATATTGTAAAAATCAGAAATTTTTATGTACATTTGGGGTGTTTTTAGGTCCCTGGTATGATTTTGCGGTATTTTGGTGCTTGATAGGTATGAGTGTTGATGGACAAATTTTTATGGTGACTGAGAAAATTGTAACGTATGTATGGGTCGTGAATCGGATTAGCTAGGTATAAGATAGTTACGGAAGACCAACCCAAGTTTTTGTTCCCCCTCCCATTTGTTGGCCTTGTGCCAGAATTCATGTATTTATGCAAATAAATAATTACCAGCCCTTCCCCACCCGGCTTTTTGTTGTGTGGTTTAGGGTAAAAGAACAAAGGATAACACTTGTTCCTTCGTGATATTTGTTAGTCCTCTGTATCTTGGATTTACTGCTTTCCAGCCCGAGTTTATAGCTCGGGCCAGCGTAAAAGTAGCGTCTAACAACGCGAAACACCGGGAAGCAGTGATCCGGTGTTCGGCCACTTTGTGGCAATGGCCACAGATGGGCCGATGGAAAGCGTTCCTCCCACCACGGCGTCGGTGGGAGGAAAGGAGGGGGATTGGGCTCTACCGCCTCGGGATAATCCCCCTTCTACAGTACCAGCAGTGATACCAGCAGCAGCTCCAGCATCCCCCTTACCTTCGACCTCTGGGTGGAAGGGAGGCAAAAAAATGTCGCTAAAAGGGGAGGATTATTACGAGAAGATTGCTAAGGACTACGCGGATTACATTAAAGGAACAGAGCTCGTTTCGGTGCCGGATCAGTTGGCTCAAATAGAAGCGAGAGTCATCACTCTGTACACTAAGGACCCGAAGACAAAGAAGTTGGTCGGCGTTCCTCGGGATACACTCGAGGAGGGGCTACAAGCCCTAAAAATTAGAGCGTTGGCCGTGGCGAGGAGAGGCAATGCCATGTGGGACGTCCTGCTTGGCTCCGTACAAGAAGCTAGAAACCCTAATTGGTGTGGTCTTGGAGACCAAAACTCTCCTGATCAATACGGAGTACATGGGTACTAGAAAAGTTAAGGTCACCCTGCATGGCGTCCCCATGGACATTGCCGAGGATCATGTTGGCGCCTTCTTCGTGCAATATGGAAGAGTGGCCGAAGTCTCCTCGCTGCGGTCCAAGGCCGGTTTTCTCACGGGCGACATGACCCTGCAGGTGACCCTGAATAAGGAGAATATCGCCAAAATTCCCAACATCCTCACCCTGCAGGGGTCGTTCGATTTTTATAATCGTAGAAGGCAGAAAGCCTTGCTGTTGGGTCTGTGGGGCGGCGGAGCATGTCGCAAAGATCTGTCCATCTAAGAATCCCCCCCCAAAGGCCCAACCAGCCAAGCAGCAGCAGCCAGCTAAGGAAGCAGTAAAGACAGCCTCTCCTACACCAGTACCAGCAGCCAGCAAGGAGGGCGATTGGCAGGTGGTGGCGAGGAAAAGGCGAAAACGCCTTCTCCGGCCAAGGGGCCGGCGAAGGTGCCACCGCCTGTCAAATCACCCCCAAAACAAAAGGAGACTACCTCAAAAAATACGCCCGCCAAACAGGAGAGGGAAAGGGTTTCCTCCCCCAAAAAGGACGAACCGATGGAGGTAGGGAGAGCGTCGTCTTTGAAGCGCGGGAGAGAGGAAGAAGAGGAGCAGCAGGACAAGCTAAAAAGCAGAAGAAGGGGCAGGAGCTCCGAAAGAAGCAATCATGGGAACAAGTGTGCATCATTGCCGGTTTCCCCGGTCAGACACACATATGCTGACAAGGCAAGAAGCCTACCATCTTCCCCGCGCAAAGCTTCCCAGTCCCCAACCTTCAATTTGATCCCCTTGAAAAAACAGACTTCTGCAACACCCACTCCCTCCCCTTCGGTCACCCCCTCACGGGCAAAAAAAGAAGAAAGCCTCCCCCAAGGCGACGCCTTGTGTAAAGTAGATGAGGACATTGTGGAGGAGTGGTCTTCGCAGAGGCGAAAACTGCTGAAGCCACTCCTCAAACTGACTGCAGTAAAAGGAATGTCCACGGAAGACCCAACAAACTTTCCCCAGGCCCCAGGAGTCATTACCCTCGTAAGAAATACCGGGGGTAACCTGAGGGTCTGGGACCACATAGAAGATGCCAAGAAGCACTACCCTAAATTAAGGATGGCAACGATGAACACGCCTGAACTTAAAAAAATGGGCAAAAATTGTGCGGGTCGGTTCCCGGTTATCCTCCACCCCTGCTTATATAGGGTGGTAAAATTAACATATCCCACCGACGTCGGCGGGATTGTCCTAGACGGACGGATTACGTCCGACATTGGTACAGGGTCCCTAGGACAGTCCGTCGGGGTCCCCTCTGCCCGAGATTTCTACCCGTATGCGACTAGTGCCTTTGTTGCATGTTCTTTGTTTTTCTTTTTCAGAACTAAAAGATGTCTATTAAGATAGCCAGCTTGAATGCGAAGGGCCTGAGGGATCGGGGTAAGGCGGCTCGCCTGCTTCGTGACCTCTTGTCCTTCGGCGTGGATGTGGCCGCGATCCAAGAGACTCACTTTGTTTGCGAAGTCGACTCGTGTGTGCTGTCTAACGACTTTGTCGTCTATTCAGCATATGGGAGCCGGCAAGCCAGAGGTGTTTCTTTGCTGGTCAAGCGTACCCTGGACGCGAAGGTTGACCTTGTCCATGTCGGTGCCGAGGGCCGGCTGATCGTGGCCGATATTGCAGTGAAAAGCAAATTGTTCCGGCTGATTGTGGTTTATGCGCCCAATAAGCAAGGTGAGCGTGTCTCTTTCTTTCGGCTGTTGGAGCCCTTTATGGTGCATTCAACACGGCTAATCTTAGTTGGGGACTGGAATGCCATCCTAACCCCCAAATGGGATAGAGGGAGGGGCGCTAGCGGGAGGAATGATGATCGTAGCCTGGTTGATCTGATCGACGAATTTGGTCTCGTCGATAGATACCGGGTCGATCATCCGGATGGGAGTATGTGGACGTGGGCGCTTAATTGGCCTTCTACCCGGGTATCTGCGTACCTGGATAGGATGTTAGTGAGAGTGGCCGACATAGACTTCTTAGAATGTCCAACGTTCCACTGGCTAGGCTACACGGACCACAAACTCGTTTGTGCCCGTGTGGTGTTAGACTTTAGGCCTAGGTTGGCTGGTTATTGGAAGTTCAATCAGTCCTTACTGGACAGGCGGGACTTTCGTGACCAGCTGACAAAACTAGTTCAGCGGGCGTTAATTGGGCGAGTCATTGGGAATAAGTGGTGGGTTAACCTTAAGGACTCCATTAGGTCTTTCGCCACCAAATATAGCCAGCGGCTCAAACTAGATAAGGCTGCGGAGGCAAAGACACTTAGTGCTAATTTCGCCCGGGCGGAGGCTGGTGGGGATCCCCTAGAGATAGCCTTAGCCAGGGAGGCCCTGAGGCGCACGACTAGCGAGCGCTATATGGGCCAGGTAATTAGAAACTAAGTTAAGCAAGATGTCTTCCGAAGCTGTGAACATGGGCGCAGAACTGCGCAAGGAAGAAATTCGTCGGGCCGGCGATCGGTACATTCGAGAAGTGCGCGACCCGGAGGGGCATCTCCTTCGGTCCACCGACGACATGTGCGAGGCGTTCCGGCAGCATTTCGAACACCGGTTTACCAAGGAGCCTGGTCTCCGTGACGAGGAGTTTCGCAGCTATTTGGCTGACTTTCCCCGGCTTTTGCCGGCTGAAGCGGCTAGCTGCGAAGGGGAGATTACGGAGGACGAAGTCTACGCGGCTTTGAAGAAGACCGGCAGGTGGCAAGTCGCCAGGTTTGGATGGTTTGCCCTATGAATTGTACTTGAGGATGTCGCACCTTTTTGTCCCGCTCTTGACTGTCGTGTTCAACCACTGGTTTCGGCAGGGGTCCATCCCCGGTCGGATCACCAGGGGCGTGATCACGCTGTTGGGAAAAGGCAAGAAGGTTGGGCGGGGATTAGATGATTACAGGCCCATAACTCTGCTAAACACAGAGTTAAAGATTTTGGCCAAGATCCTGACGAATCGCTTGCAGCTAGTTGCCGAGTCTCTGTTGGAACCGGATCAGACTTGTTCTGTGAAGGGACGAACAATTCAGAGCAACCTGCACTTGATTCGCACGATCGTAGAGGGTGTAGAAGACGACGAAGAGGCCGCGCTGATCAATTTGGATCAGTCCAAGGCATTTGATAGGATTGACCATGGCTACCTGGCTGCTGTCCTGCAGGCCGCCGGATTCAAACCCGACTTCAGCCGCTGGATTAGCCTTCTGTATCGCTCCCCCAAGGCTGTGGTACAGGTGAACGGGAAGCTGTCGAGCGCTTTCGCGCTGTCTAGGTCGGTCCGACAGGGTTGTCCACTGTCGCCTCTCCTTTACGTCCTGGCGTTGGAGCCTCTCCTTCGCCGGCTAAGGGACGAGACGTGCAGTCCGGTCCTGCGTGGAATTGCTGTCCCTGGAGGAGCTCGAGCCAGGGTTTCCGCGTACGCCGATGACGTAACGACCTTTGTGTCCTCCCGCAGGGACATAAGGGCGGTACAGAAGGCGCTTGAACGGTACGAACAGGTAACAGGGGCCAGAATTAACCGCGACAAGTCGTCCGGCTTGCGGTTAGGTGCCTGGAAGGGTGTTTCCCTCCCGGGGCCCTTCGACTGGACGGACGGGCCGGTCAAGCTCCTCGGAGTTTGGTTCGGTCCGGACTTACAGTTGGAGAAAAACTGGTCAGAAGTACAGGCAAAGGTCGGCGCGTCGGTCGAGATTTGGCGTCGGCGGAGTCTCTCCGTGAAGGGTCTGGCGGAGGTGTGTAATACATACCTCTTTCCCAGAATCCTTTACCGGCTGTCTGTACTTCCCCTTTGTGACGATCATGAGAAGGCGCTCGAGCGTTTGCTATTCTCCTGTCTTTGGAGAGGACGCAAACACATGGTCGACAAAGGAGTCTGTTGCCTCCGTCCGTGTCAAGGGGGTCTGGGGATGCCACACTTGAGGAGCCACGTGCTCGCTTCGAGGTTGGCATTCCTCAGGCGCGCGTTGGAGGAAGATCGGTTGCTTGCGGGGGTAGTGAGGGACATGTTCCCTAGCCTCACTATCACTCCCCCGCTCCTAAGGACTAGCAATAGGCCTTGGGGGCGGCCGAAATTCCTGCTCGAATGTCTGACGGCCCTTCGGGCCATTCCATGGTCCAGTGACCTTTCACGGCCTAGGAGAATCTTCTATCGGGGATTAGTGGAGGGCGCCGTGAAGGATGAACTGTGGAGTAAGCTCGGCATGTCGAGAGAGGAGTATCGCTCTCATTGGTCTTGGGCGCCAGGTGCGGATTGGCTCAACAACTCTGAGTTTTCTCTGACCTGGCGATTGGCTCGGAATGGTTTGTCTCTCAACGACAAGCGGTTTCGCAATGGGCCTGGCGGATTTGCCAGATTGTGAACGTTGCGTCCTTGGAATTAAGGAGACGTCTGCGCACGCCTTCTTCCATTGTGCGCGCGTTCGCCCGTTGTGGGCGCGTGTCGGCGAGTTGACTGCTCGTATCGCGCCGCGGGAGCTTGTGCTCATTGATCGCGCATACGCTGTGGACAATGTGTCGCCCCCGTACTCTGGAGTGAAGCGGATGGTGTTTCTGTCGCTACTGGCCACGGCTAGAATGGTGATTTGGATGACGCGTCTGGAGGAAGTCTTGCGGGGCGGTCGTCTTTCGGATCAGGATCTAATCCGATATTTTGAGCACCAGCTCAAAATTAAGATTAGAACTGAACGGAAACGGCTGCACCCGACAGAGTTCAGCGAAAGGTGGGTATATGCAGCGAGCCTGGTTCGTGTGACCGGGGCTAGCCTTGATTTTCTCTTTTAGATCTGCTAGTTGCATCGGGGTGGATTCCTTTGGAACCCCCGCCCGTGGTTAAGGTAGAAGTCTCTTTTGTGCCTAGTTAATGTGAGTGAATGTGTTTGTCCTGGCCTGTTCCCGGCTTCCATTACTTTTGTTATGATCCAGTTCGAGATTCCCATTGTCCAAGTATTATTTTGTCCCGTTTTCCTCTCGGCTGGGTCAGCCTTATACATTCTCCAGTCCAATTTATTTTTGCCCCTGCTTATCCATTCCCCTTAGAAAGAGAGCTGCTTGATTTTGTTCTTTTTTAAGGCAGAATACAGTGGCCTCTTTAATTATGTGGGTGTGTTTGGGTCTTACTAACATTGTGTATATATATTCATTTGAAATTGTTTTTTGTTTTGGGGTTTTTTGTTTCTTCATTCCCCCTCCCCATCATGTCATTTCATGAATAAAGTTTTAAATTTATTTTTGTAAGATATTGTATATATTGTAAAAATCAGAAATTTTTATGTACATTTGGGGTGTTTTTAGGTCCCTGGTATGATTTTGCGGTATTTTGGTGCTTGATAGGTATGAGTGTTGATGGACAAATTTTTATGGTGAATGAGAAAATTGTAACGTATGTATGGGTCGTGAATCTGATTAGCTAGGTGTAATATAGTTACGGAAGACCAACCCAAGTTTTTGTTCCCCCTCCCATTTGTTGGCCTTGTGCCAGAATTTATGTACTTTTTCATAAATAAATAAGTACCAGCCCTTCCCTACTGACTTTTGTTTTGTTTTTGGGTTGTGGTTGGTTTAAGGGTAAAAGAACAAAGGATAACACTTGTTCCTTCGTGATATTTGTTAGTCCTCTGTATCTTGGATTTACTGCTTTCCAGCCCGAGTTTATAGCTCGGGCTCGCGTAAAGTAGCGTTTTCAACGCGAAACACCGGAAAGAAGTTGTCCGGTGATCGGCCACTTTGTGGCAATGGCCTCTAATGGGCCGGATGGAGGTCGTTCCTCAAACCACGGCGTCGGTGGGAGGAAAGGAGGGTGACTGGCAGTTACCGCCACGGGAGTCACCCTCCTTACTAGTACCAGTAGAAGAATCAGCAGCAGGACCCGTACCGGCTGCAGTGCCAGCTCCTGGATCCCCCAAACCATCTACCTCTGGGTGGACAGGGGGAAAAATTACCGAAAAAAAATGAAGACTATTATGAAAAGATGAAGGCCAAGTACGAGGAATATATCAAAGGC
The DNA here is from genome assembly GCA_037127315.1 of Ascarosepion bandense. Taxonomy (NCBI): domain Eukaryota; kingdom Metazoa; phylum Mollusca; class Cephalopoda; order Sepiida; family Sepiidae; genus Ascarosepion; species Ascarosepion bandense. The sequence goes on along the minus strand of JBBBDQ010003120.1, from coordinate 23,650 downwards.
ACAGAGCTAGTCTCAGTGCCGGACCAGTTGGCGGAAATAGAGAAAAGGATCATTACTTTGATAACTAAAGATATCAAAACTCACAAGATGATCGGAGTGCCAAGAGACACATTTGAAGATGCTATCAAGGCACTGAACATCAAGGCTAGGGCCGTGGCGAGGAGGAGCAATGCCATATGGGACGTCCTGCTGGGCACCCCCGAAGAGGCTAAGCGTATGGTCGGATTGGTGCTGGAGACAAAAACTCTCCAGTTCCTGACTGAGTACATGGGTGCCCGTAAGGTCAAAATAACACTGCATGGCGTCCCTATGGACATTGCAGAAGACCACGTGGGCGCTTTCTTTGCTAATTATGGAAAAGTAAGCCGCGGTCTCCTCGCTGCGGTCGAAGGCCGGGTTTATCACTGGTGACATGGTCCTGCAGGCGACTCTGTCAAAGGAGAACATTGATAAAATACCCAACGTCCTTACCTGCAGGGGCCGCAACATCTTTGTCATCGTGGAAGGCAGGAAGCCGTGCTGTTGGGTCTGTGGGGCGGCGGAACATGTCGCTAAAACGTGTCCGACTAAGAATCCGCCCCCAAAGGCCCAACCAGCCAAACAACAGCAACCTGTGAAAGAAGCAGCTAAGCCAAGCCCACCAGCACCAGCTCCGGCAGCCGGCAAGGAGGGTGATTGGCAGGTGGTGGCGAGGAAAAGCAAAAACTTGCCTTCTCCGGCCAAGGGGCCGGTCAAGGCTCCATCGCCTGTCAAAACACCTGCCAAAACACCCCCAAAACAAAAGGAACCTACTCCCAAAAAATAAAACGCCCGCCAAACAGGAGAGGGAAAGGGTTTCCTCCCCCAAAAAGGACGAACCGATGGAGGTAGGGAGAGCGTCATCCCTGAAGCGCGGAAGAGAGGCGGAAGATGAGCAACAGGACGGCATAAAAAGCAGAAGGAGGAGCAGGAGCTCCGAAAGAAGGAAAGGAAATATAGGGACAAGTGCGCGTCTGTACCGGTCTCTCCGGTCAGGCACACGTATGCCGATAAAGCTAGAAGCCTACCTTCTTCCCCGCGCAAAGCTTCCCAGTCCCCAACCTTTAATTTGATCCCTTTAAAAAAACAGATGCCTGTAACACCCCTCTCCCTCCCCTTCTCCTATTCCCACTCCCTCTCGGGCAAAAAAAAAGAAAGCCCTCCCTCAAGGTGATGCACTGTTGAAGGTGGACGAAGGTATTGTGGAGGAGTGGTCCTCGCAGAGGAAAGAAAGCTCCTGAAGCCGCTCCTCAAACTAACTAAAGTTAAAGGACTTTCTACAGAAGAGCCAACAAACTTTCCCCAGGCCCCAGGAATAATTACCCTCGTTAGAAACACCGGGGGTAACCTGAGGGTCTGGGACCATATTGAAGAGGCCAAATTACACTATCCTAAAATAAGGATGGTCACTATGAACACACCTGAGCTCAAAAAAATGGGCAAAAATTGTTCGGGGAGGTTCCCGGTTATTCTCCACCCATGCTTATATAGGGTGGTAAAACTAACATATCCCACCGACGTCGGCGGGATTGTCCTAGACGGGCGGATTACGTCCGACATTGGTACAGGGTCCCTAGGACAGTCCGTCGGGGTCCCCTCTGCCCGAGATTTCTACCCCGTATGCGACTAGAGCCTTGTTGCATGTTTCTTTGTTTTTTCGTTTCAGGTTTAAAAGATGTCTATTAAGATAGCCAGCTTGAATGCGAAGGGCCTGAGGGATCGGGGTAAGGCGGCTCGCCTGCTTCGTGACCTCTTGTCCTTCGGCGTGGATGTGGCCGCGATCCAAGAGACTCACTTTGTTTGCGAAGTCGACTCTTGTGTGCTGTCTAACGACTTTGTCGTCTATTCAGCATATGGGAGCCGGCAAGCCAGAGGTGTTTCTTTGCTGGTCAAGCGTACCCTGGACGCGAAGGTTGACCTTGTCCATGTCGGTGCCGAGGGCCGGCTGATCGTGGCCGATATTGCAGTGAAAAGCAAATTGTTCCGGCTGATTGTGGTTTATGCGCCCAATAAGCAAGGTGAGCGTGTCTCTTTCTTTCGGCTGTTGGAGCCCTTTATGGTGCATTCAACACGGCTAATCTTAGTTGGGGACTGGAATGCCATCCTAACCCCCAAATGGGATAGAGGGAGGGGCGCTAGCGGGAGGAATGATGATCGTAGCCTGGTTGATCTGATCGACGAATTTGGTCTCGTCGATAGATACCGGGTCGATCATCCGGATGGGAGTATGTGGACGTGGGCGCTTAATTGGCCTTCTACCCGGGTATCTGCGTACCTGGATAGGATGTTAGTGAGAGTGGCCGACATAGACTTCTTAGAATGTCCAACGTTCCACTGGCTAGGCTACACGGACCACAAACTCGTTTGTGCCCGTGTGGTGTTAGACTTTAGGCCTAGGTTGGCTGGTTATTGGAAGTTCAATCAGTCCTTACTGGACAGGCGGGACTTTCGTGACCAGCTGACAAAACTAGTTCAGCGGGCGTTAATTGGGCGAGTCATTGGGAATAAGTGGTGGGTTAACCTTAAGGACTCCATTAGGTCTTTCGCCACCAAATATAGCCAGCGGCTCAAACTAGATAAGGCTGCGGAGGCAAAGACACTTAGTGCTAATTTCGCCCGGGCGGAGGCTGGTGGGGATCCCCATAGAGATAGCCTTAGCCAGGGAGGCCCTGAGGCGCACGACTAGCGAGCGCTATATGGGCCAGGTAATTAGAGCTAAGTTAAGCAAGATGTCTTCCGAAGCTGTGAACATGGGCGCAGAACTGCGCAAGGAAGAAATTCGTCGGGCCGGCGATCGGTACATTCGAGAAGTGCGCGACCCGGAGGGGCATCTCCTTCGGTCCACCGACGACATGTGCGAGGCGTTCCGGCAGCATTTCGAACACCGGTTTACCAAGGAGCCTGGTCTCCGTGACGAGGAGTTTCGCAGCTATTTGGCTGACTTTCCCCGGCTTTTGCCGGCTGAAGCGGCTAGCTGCGAAGGGGAGATTACGGAGGACGAAGTCTACGCGGCTTTGAAGAAGACCGGCAGGTGGCAAGTCGCCAGGTTTGGATGGTTTGCCCTATGAATTGTACTTGAGGATGTCGCACCTTTTTGTCCCGCTCTTGACTGTCGTGTTCAACCACTGGTTTCGGCAGGGGTCCATCCCCGGTCGGATCACCAGGGGCGTGATCACGCTGTTGGGAAAAGGCAAGAAGGTTGGGCGGGGATTAGATGATTACAGGCCCATAACTCTGCTAAACACAGAGTTAAAGATTTTGGCCAAGATCCTGACGAATCGCTTGCAGCTAGTTGCCGAGTCTCTGTTGGAACCGGATCAGACTTGTTCTGTGAAGGGACGAACAATTCAGAGCAACCTGCACTTGATTCCGCACGATCGTAGAGGGTGTAGAAGACGACGAAGAGGCCGCGCTGATCAATTTGGATCAGTCCAAGGCATTTGATAGGATTGACCATGGCTACCTGGCTGCTGTCCTGCAGGCCGCCGGATTCAAACCCGACTTCAGCCGCTGGATTAGCCTTCTGTATCGCTCCCCCAAGGCTGTGGTACAGGTGAACGGGAAGCTGTCGAGCGCTTTCGCGCTGTCTAGGTCGGTCCGACAGGGTTGTCCACTGTCGCCTCTCCTTTACGTCCTGGCGTTGGAGCCTCTCCTTCGCCGGCTAAGGGACGAGACGTGCAGTCCGGTCCTGCGTGGAATTGCTGTCCCTGGAGGAGCTCGAGCCAGGGTTTCCGCGTACGCCGATGACGTAACGACCTTTGTGTCCTCCCGCAGGGACATAAGGGCGGTACAGAAGGCGCTTGAACGGTACGAACAGGTAACAGGGGCCAGAATTAACCGCGACAAGTCGTCCGGCTTGCGGTTAGGTGCCTGGAAGGGTGTTTCCCTCCCGGGGCCCTTCGACTGGACGGACGGGCCGGTCAAGCTCCTCGGAGTTTGGTTCGGTCCGGACTTACAGTTGGAGAAAAACTGGTCAGAAGTACAGGCAAAGGTCGGCGCGTCGGTCGAGATTTGGCGTCGGCGGAGTCTCTCCGTGAAGGGTCTGGCGGAGGTGTGTAATACATACCTCTTTCCCAGAATGCTTTACCGGCTGTCTGTACTTCCCCTTTGTGACGATCATGAGAAGGCGCTCGAGCGTTTGCTATTCTCCTGTCTTTGGAGAGGACGCAAACACATGGTCGACAAAGGAGTCTGTTGCCTCCGTCCGTGTCAAGGGGGTCTGGGGATGCCACACTTGAGGAGCCACGTGCTCGCTTCGAGGTTGGCATTCCTCAGGCGCGCGTTGGAGGAAGATCGGTTGCTTGCGGGGGTAGTGAGGGACATGTTCCCTAGCCTCACTATCACTCCCCCGCTCCTAAGGACTAGCAATAGGCCTTGGGGGCGGCCGAAATTCCTGCTCGAATGTCTGACGGCCCTTCGGGCCATTCCATGGTCCAGTGACCTTTCACGGCCTAGGAGAATCTTCTATCGGGGATTAGTGGAGGGCGCCGTGAAGGATGAACTGTGGAGTAAGCTCGGCATGTCGAGAGAGGAGTATCGCTCTCATTGGTCTTGGGCGCCAGGTGCGGATTGGCTCAACAACTCTGAGTTTTCTCTGACCTGGCGATTGGCTCGGAATGGTTTGTCTCTCAACGACAAGCGGTTTCGCAATGGGCCTGGCGGATTTGCCAGATTGTGAACGTTGCGTCCTTGGAATTAAGGAGACGTCTGCGCACGCCTTCTTCCATTGTTCGCGCGTTCGCCCGTTGTGGGCGCGTGTTGGCGAGTTGACTGCTCGTATCGCGCCGCGGGAGCTTGTGCTCATTGATCGCGCATACGCTGTGGACAATGTGTCGCCCCCGTACTCTGGAGTGAAGCGGATGGTGTTTCTGTCGCTACTGGCCACGGCTAGAATGGTGATTTGGATGACGCGTCTGGAGGAAGTCTTGCGGGGAGGTCGTCTTTCGGATCAGGATCTAATCCGATATTTTGAGCACCAGCTCAAAATTAAGATTAGAACTGAACGGAAACGGCTGCACCCGACAGAGTTCAGCGAAAGGTGGGTATATGCAGCGAGCCTGGTTCGCGTGACCGGGGCTAGCCTTGATTTTCTCTTTTAGATCTGCTAGTTGCATCGGGGTGGATTCCTTTGGAACCCCGCCCGTGGTTAAGGTAGAAGTCTCTTTTGTGCCTAGTTAATGTGAGTGAATGTGTTTGTCCTGGCCTGTTCCCGGCTTCATTGCTTTTGTTATGATCCAGTTCGAGATTCCCATTGTCCAAGTATTATTTTGTCCCGTTTTCACTCTCGGCTGGGTCAGCCTTATACATTCTCCAGTCCAATTTATTTTTGCCCCCTGCTTATCCATTCCCCTTAGAAAGAGAGCTGCTTGATTTTGTCCTTTTTTAAGGCAGAATACAGTGGCCTCTTTAATTATGTGGGTGTTTGGGTTTGGGTCTTACTAACATTGTGTATATATATTCATTTGAAATTGTTTTTGTTTTGGGGACTTTTGTTTCTTCATTCCCCCTTTCCCATCATGTCATTTCAGGAATAAAGTTTTAAATTTATTTTTGTACACTATTGTATATATTGTAAAAATCAGAAATTTTTATGTACATTTGGGGTGTTTTTAGGTCCCTGGTATGATTTTGCGGTATTTTGGTGCTTGATAGGTATGAGTGTTGATGGACAAATTTTTATGGTGAATGAGAAAATTGTAACGTATGTATGGGTCGTGAATCGGATTAGCTAGGTATAAGATAGTTACTGAAGACCATCCCAAGTTTTTGACCCCCCTCCCATTTGTTGGCCTTGTGCCAGAATTTGTAATTTATTGCAAATAAATAATTACCAGCCCTTCCCTACTGACTTTTGTTTTGTGGGTTGTGGTTGTAAGTGCAAAGTTCTGCTTTTGTTCCTACGTGATATTAGTAGTGACTTTGTATCTTGGACACACTGATTTCCGGCCCGAGTTTATAGCTCGGGCTCGCGTAAAGTAGCGTTTTCAACGCGAAACACCGGAAAGAAGTTGTCCGGTGTTCGGCCACTTTGTGGCAATGGCCTCTAATGGGCCGGATGAGGCGTTCGTTCCTCCCACCACGGCGTCGGTGGGAGGAAAGGAGGGTGACTGGCAGTTACCGCCACGGGAGTCACCCTCCTTACTAGTACCAGTAGAAGAATCAGCAGCAGGACCCGTACCGGCTGCAGTGCCAGCTCCTGGATCCCCCAAACCATCTACCTCTGGGTGGACAGGGGGAAAAATTACCGAAAAAAATGAAGACTATTATGAAAAGATGAAGGCCAAGTACGAGGAATATATCAAAGGCACAGAGCTAGTCTCAGTGCCGGACCAGTTGGCGGAAATAGAGAAAAGGATCATTACTTTGATAACTAAAGATATCAAAACTCACAAGATGATCGGAGTGCCAAGAGACACATTTGAAGATGCTATCAAGGCACTGAACATCAAGGCTAGGGCCGTGGCGAGGAGGAGCAATGCCATATGGGACGTCCTGCTGGGCACCCCCGAAGAGGCTAAGCGTATGGTCGGATTGGTGCTGGAGACAAAAACTCTCCAGTTCCTGACTGAGTACATGGGTGCCCGTAAGGTCAAAATAACACTGCATGGCGTCCCTATGGACATTGCAGAAGACCACGTGGGCGCTTTCTTTGCTAATTATGGAAAAGTAGCCGCGGTCTCCTCGCTGCGGTCGAAGGCCGGGTTTATCACTGGTGACATGGTCCTGCAGGCGACTCTGTCAAAGGAGAACATTGATAAAATACCCAACGTCCTTACCTGCAGGGGCCGCAACATCTTTGTCATCGTGGAAGGCAGGAAGCCGTGCTGTTGGGTCTGTGGGGCGGCGGAACATGTCGCTAAAACGTGTCCGACTAAGAATCCGCCCCCAAAGGCCCAACCAGCCAAACAACAGCAACCTGTGAAAGAAGCAGCTAAGCCAAGCCCACCAGCACCAGCTCCGGCAGCCGGCAAGGAGGGTGATTGGCAGGTGGTGGCGAGGAAAAAAGCAAAAACGCCTTCTCCGGCCAAGGTGCCGGTCAAGGCTCCATCGCCTGTCAAAACACCTGCCAAAACACCCCCAAAACAAAAGGAACCTACTCCCATAAAATCACCCACCAAACAAGGGAAGGAAAGAGCCCTCTCCCCGAAAAAGGATGTGGGGGAACCAATGGAGGTAGGGAGAGCGTCATCCCTGAAGCGCGGAAGAGAGGCGGAAGATGAGCAACAGGACGGCATAAAAAGCAGAAGGAGGAGCAGGAGCTCCGAAAGAAGGAAATATAGGGACAAGTGCGCGTCTGTACCGGTCTCTCCGGTCAGGCACACGTATGCCGATAAAGCTAGAAGCCTACCTTCTTCCCCGCGCAAAGCTTCCCAGTCCCCAACCTTTAATTTGATCCCTTTAAAAAAACAGATGCCTGTAACACCCTCTCCCTCCCCTTCTCCTATTCCCACTCCCTCTCGGGCAAAAAAAAAAGAAAGCCCTCCCTCAAGGTGATGCACTGTTGAAGGTGGACGAAGGTATTGTGGAGGAGTGGTCCTCGCAGAGGAGAAAGCTCCTGAAGCCGCTCCTCAAACTAACTAAAGTTAAAGGACTTTCTACAGAAGAGCCAACAAACTTTCCCCAGGCCCCAGGAATAATTACCCTCGTTAGAAACACCGGGGGTAACCTGAGGGTCTGGGACCATATTGAAGAGGCCAAATTACACTATCCTAAAATAAGGATGGTCACTATGAACACACCTGAGCTCAAAAAAATGGGCAAAAATTGTTCGGGGAGGTTCCCGGTTATTCTCCACCCATGCTTATATAGGGTGGTAAAACTAACATATCCCACCGACGTCGGCGGGATTGTCCTAGACGGGCGGATTACGTCCGACATTGGTACAAGGGTCCCTAGGACAGTCCGTCGGGGTCCCCTCTGCCCGAGATTTCTACCCCGTATGCGACTAGAGCCTTGTTGCATGTTTCTTTGTTTTTTCGTTTCAGGTTTAAAAGATGTCTATTAAGATAGCCAGCTTGAATGCGAAGGGCCTGAGGGATCGGGGTAAGGCGGCTCGCCTGCTTCGTGACCTCTTGTCCTTCGGCGTGGATGTGGCCGCGATCCAAGAGACTCACTTTGTTTGCGAAGTCGACTCTTGTGTGCTGTCTAACGACTTTGTCGTCTATTCAGCATATGGGAGCCGGCAAGCCAGAGGTGTTTCTTTGCTGGTCAAGCGTACCCTGGACGCGAGGGTTGACCTTGTCCATGTCGGTGCCGAGGGCCGGCTGATCGTGGCCGATATTGCAGTGAAAAGCAAATTGTTCCGGCTGATTGTGGTTTATGCGCCCAATAAGCAAGGTGAGCGTGTCTCTTTCTTTCGGCTGTTGGAGCCCTTTATGGTGCATTCAACACGGCTAATCTTAGTTGGGGACTGGAATGCCATCCTAACCCCCAAATGGGATAGAGGGAGGGGCGCTAGCGGGAGGAATGATGATCGTAGCCTGGTTGATCTGATCGACGAATTTGGTCTCGTCGATAGATACCGGGTCGATCATCCGGATGGGAGTATGTGGACGTGGGCGCTTAATTGGCCTTCTACCCGGGTATCTGCGTACCTGGATAGGATGTTAGTGAGAGTGGCCGACATAGACTTCTTAGAATGTCCAACGTTCCACTGGCTAGGCTACACGGACCACAAACTCGTTTGTGCCCGTGTGGTGTTAGACTTTAGGCCTAGGTTGGCTGGTTATTGGAAGTTCAATCAGTCCTTACTGGACAGGCGGGACTTTCGTGACCAGCTGACAAAACTAGTTCAGCGGGCGTTAATTGGGCGAGTCATTGGGAATAAGTGGTGGGTTAACCTTAAGGACTCCATTAGGTCTTTCGCCACCAAATATAGCCAGCGGCTCAAACTAGATAAGGCTGCGGAGGCAAAGACACTTAGTGCTAATTTCGCCCGGGCGGAGGCTGGTGGGGATCCCCTAGAGATAGCCTTAGCCAGGGAGGCCCTGAGGCGCACGACTAGCGAGCGCTATATGGGTCAGGTAATTAGAGCTAAGTTAAGCAAGATGTCTTCCGAAGCTGTGAACATGGGCGCAGAACTGCGCAAGGAAGAAATTCGTCGGGCCGGCGATCGGTACATTCGAGAAGTGCGCGACCCGGAGGGGCATCTCCTTCGGTCCACCGACGACATGTGCGAGGCGTTCCGGCAGCATTTCGAACACCGGTTTACCAAGGAGCCTGGTCTCCGTGACGAGGAGTTTCGCAGCTATTTGGCTGACTTTCCCCGGCTTTTGCCGGCTGAAGCGGCTAGCTGCGAAGGGGAGATTACGGAGGACGAAGTCTACGCGGCTTTGAAGAAGACCGGCAGTGGCAAGTCGCCAGGTTTGGATGGTTTGCCCTATGAATTGTACTTGAGGATGTCGCACCTTTTTGTCCCGCTCTTGACTGTCGTGTTCAACCACTGGTTTCGGCAGGGGTCCATCCCCGGTCGGATCACCAGGGGCGTGATCACGCTGTTGGGAAAAGGCAAGAAGGTTGGGCGGGGATTAGATGATTACAGGCCCATAACTCTGCTAAACACAGAGTTAAAGATTTTGGCCAAGATCCTGACGAATCGCTTGCAGCTAGTTGCCGAGTCTCTGTTGGAACCGGATCAGACTTGTTCTGTGAAGGGACGAACAATTCAGAGCAACCTGCACTTGATCCGCACGATCGTAGAGGGTGTAGAAGACGACGAAGAGGCCGCGCTGATCAATTTGGATCAGTCCAAGGCATTTGATAGGATTGACCATGGCTACCTGGCTGCTGTCCTGCAGGCCGCCGGATTCAAACCCGACTTCAGCCGCTGGATTAGCCTTCTGTATCGCTCCCCCAAGGCTGTGGTACAGGTGAACGGGAAGCTGTCGAGCGCTTTCGCGCTGTCTAGGTCGGTCCGACAGGGTTGTCCACTGTCGCCTCTCCTTTACGTCCTGGCGTTGGAGCCTCTCCTTCGCCGGCTAAGGGACGAGACGTGCAGTCCGGTCCTGCGTGGAATTGCTGTCCCTGGAGGAGCTCGAGCCAGGGTTTCCGCGTACGCCGATGACGTAACGACCTTTGTGTCCTCCCGCAGGGACATAAGGGCGGTACAGAAGGCGCTTGAACGGTACGAACAGGTAACAGGGGCCAGAATTAACCGCGACAAGTCGTCCGGCTTGCGGTTAGGTGCCTGGAAGGGTGTTTCCCTCCCGGGGCCCTTCGACTGGACGGACGGGCCGGTCAAGCTCCTCGGAGTTTGGTTCGGTCCGGACTTACAGTTGGAGAAAAACTGGTCAGAAGTACAGGCAAAGGTCGGCGCGTCGGTCGAGATTTGGCGTCGGCGGAGTCTCTCCGTGAAGGGTCTGGCGGAGGTGTGTAATACATACCTCTTTCCCAGAATCCTTTACCGGCTGTCTGTACTTCCCCTTTGTGACGATCATGAGAAGGCGCTCGAGCGTTTGCTATTCTCCTGTCTTTGGAGAGGACGCAAACACATGGTCGACAAAGGAGTCTGTTGCCTCCGTCCGTGTCAAGGGGGTCTGGGGATGCCACACTTGAGGAGCCACGTGCTCGCTTCGAGGTTGGCATTCCTCAGGCGCGCGTTGGAGGAAGATCGGTTGCTTGCGGGGGTAGTGAGGGACATGTTCCCTAGCCTCACTATCACTCCCCCGCTCCTAAGGACTAGCAATAGGCCTTGGGGGCGGCCGAAATTCCTGCTCGAATGTCTGACGGCCCTTCGGGCCATTCCATGGTCCAGTGACCTTTCACGGCCTAGGAGAATCTTCTATCGGGGATTAGTGGAGGGCGCCGTGAAGGATGAACTGTGGAGTAAGCTCGGCATGTCGAGAGAGGAGTATCGCTCGCATTGGTCTTGGGCGCCAGGTGCGGATTGGCTCAACAACTCTGAGTTTTCTCTGACCTGGCGATTGGCTCGGAATGGTTTGTCTCTCAACGACAAGCGGTTCGCAATGGGCCTGGCGGATTTGCCAGATTGTGAACGTTGCGTCCTTGGAATTAAGGAGACGTCTGCGCACGCCTTCTTCCATTGTTCGCGCGTTCGCCCGTTGTGGGCGCGTGTTGGCGAGTTGACTGCTCGTATCGCGCCGCGGGGAGCTTGTGCTCATTGATCGCGCATACGCTGTGGACAATGTGTCGCCCCCGTACTCTGGAGTGAAGCGGATGGTGTTTCTGTCGCTACTGGCCACGGCTAGAATGGTGATTTGGATGACGCGTCTGGAGGAAGTCTTGCGGGGAGGTCGTCTTTCGGATCAGGATCTAATCCGATATTTTGAGCACCAGCTCAAAATTAAGATTAGAACTGAACGGAAACGGCTGCACCCGACAGAGTTCAGCGAAAGGTGGGTATATGCAGCGAGCCTGGTTCGCGTGACCGGGGCTAGCCTTGATTTTCTCTTTTAGATCTGCTAGTTGCATCGGGGTGGATTCCTTTGGAACCCCGCCCGTGGTTAAGGTAGAAGTCTCTTTTGTGCCTAGTTAATGTGAGTGAATGTGTTTGTCCTGGCCTGTTCCCGGCATCATTGCTTTTGTTATGATCCAGTTCGAGATTCCCATTGTCCAAGTATTATTTTGTCCCGTTTTCACTCTCGGCTGGGTCAGCCTTATACATTCTCCAGTCCAATTTATTTTTGCCCCCTGCTTATCCATTCCCCTTAGAAAGAGAGCTGCTTGATTTTGTCCTTTTTTAAGGCAGAATACAGTGGCCTCTTTAATTATGTGGGTGTGTTTGGGTCTTACTAACATTGTGTATATATATTCATTTGAAATTGTTTTTGTTTTGGGGACTTTTGTTTCTTCATTCCCCCTTCCCATCATGTCATTTCAGGAATAAAGTTTTAAATTTATTTTTGTACACTATTGTATATATTGTAAAAATCAGAAATTTTTATGTACATTTGGGGTGTTTTTAGGTCCCCGGTATGATTTTGCGGTATTTTGGTGCTTGATAGGTATGAGTGTTGATGGACAAATTTTTATGGTGAATGAGAAAATTGTAACGTATGTATGGGTCGTGAATCGGATTAGCTAGGTATAAGATAGTTACTGAAGACCATCCCAAGTTTTTGACCCCCCTCCCATTTGTTGGCCTTGTGCCAGAATTTGTAATTTATTGCAAATAAATAATTACCAGCCCTTCCCTACTGACTTTTGTTTTGTGGGTTGTGGTTGTAAGTGCAAAGTTCTGCTTTTGTTCCTACGTGATATTAGTAGTGACTTTGTATCTTGGACACACTGATTTCCGGCCCGAGTTTATAGCTCGGGCTCGCGTAAAGTAGCGTTTTCAACGCGAAACACCGGAAAGAAGTTGTCCGGTGTTCGGCCACTTTGTGGCAATGGCCTCTAATGGGCCGGATGAGGTCGTTCCTCCCACCATGGCGTCGGTGGGAGGGAAGGAGGGTGACTGGCAGCTACCGCCACGGGAGTCACCCTCCTTACTAGTACCAGTAGAAGAATCAGCAGCAGGACCCGTACCGGCTGCAGTGCCAGCTCCTGGATCCCCCAAACCATCTACCTCTGGGTGGACAGGGGGAAAAATTACCGAAAAAAATGAAGACTATTATGAAAAGATGAAGGCCAAGTACGAGGAATATATCAAAGGCACAGAGCTAGTCTCAGTGCCGGACCAGTTGGCGGAAATAGAGAAAAGGATCATTACTTTGATAACTAAAGATATCAAAACTCACAAGATGATCGGAGTGCCAAGAGACACATTTGAAGATGCTATCAAGGCACTGAACATCAAGGCTAGGGCCGTGGCGAGGAGGAGCAATGCCATATGGGACGTCCTGCTGGGCACCCCCGAAGAGGCTAAGCGTATGGTCGGATTGGTGCTGGAGACAAAAACTCTCCAGTTCCTGACTGAGTACATGGGTGCCCGTAAGGTCAAAATAACACTGCATGGCGTCCCTATGGACATTGCAGAAGACCACGTGGGCGCTTTCTTTGCTAATTATGGAAAAGTAGCCGCGGTCTCCTCGCTGCGGTCGAAGGCCGGGTTTATCACTGGTGACATGGTCCTGCAGGCGACTCTGTCAAAGGAGAACATTGATAAAATACCCAACGTCCTTACCTGCAGGGGCCGCAACATCTTTGTCATCGTGGAAGGCAGGAAGCCGTGCTGTTGGGTCTGTGGGGCGGCGGAACATGTCGCTAAAACGTGTCCGACTAAGAATCCGCCCCCAAAGGCCCAACCAGCCAAACAACAGCAACCTGTGAAAGAAGCAGCTAAGCCAAGCCCACCAGCACCAGCTCCGGCAGCCGGCAAGGAGGGTGATTGGCAGGTGGTGGCGAGGAAAAAGCAAAAACGCCTTCTCCGGCCAAGGTGCCGGTCAAGGCTCCATCGCCTGTCAAAACACCTGCCAAAACACCCCCAAAACAAAAGGAACCTACTCCCATAAAATCACCCACCAAACAAGGGAAGGAAAGAGCCCTCTCCCCGAAAAAGGATGTGGGGGAACCAATGGAGGTAGGGAGAGCGTCATCCCTGAAGCGCGGAAGAGAGGCGGAAGATGAGCAACAGGACGGCATAAAAAGCAGAAGGAGGAGCAGGAGCTCCGAAAGAAGGAAATATAGGGACAAGTGCGCGTCTGTACCGGTCTCTCCGGTCAGGCACACGTATGCCGATAAAGCTAGAAGCCTACCTTCTTCCCCGCGCAAAGCTTCCCAGTCCCCAACCTTTAATTTGATCCCTTTAAAAAAACAGATGCCTGTAACACCCTCTCCCTCCCCTTCTCCTATTCCCACTCCCTCTCGGGCAAAAAAAAAGAAAGCCCTCCCTCAAGGTGATGCACTGTTGAAGGTGGACGAAGGTATTGTGGAGGAGTGGTCCTCGCAGAGGAGAAAGCTCCTGAAGCCGCTCCTCAAACTAACTAAAGTTAAAGGACTTTCTACAGAAGAGCCAACAAACTTTCCCCAGGCCCCAGGAATAATTACCCTCGTTAGAAACACCGGGGGTAACCTGAGGGTCTGGGACCATATTGAAGAGGCCAAATTACACTATCCTAAAATAAGGATGGTCACTATGAACACACCTGAGCTCAAAAAAATGGGCAAAAATTGTTCGGGGAGGTTCCCGGTTATTCTCCACCCATGCTTATATAGGGTGGTAAAACTAACATATCCCACCGACGTCGGCGGGATTGTCCTAGACGGGCGGATTACGTCCGACATTGGTACAGGGTCCCTAGGACAGTCCGTCGGGGTCCCCTCTGCCCGAGATTTCTACCCCGTATGCGACTAGTGCCTTTGTTGCATGTTTCTTTGTTTTTTCTTTTCAGAACTAAAAGATGTCTATTAAGATAGCCAGCTTGAATGCGAAGGGCCTGAGGGATCGGGGTAAGGCGGCTCGCCTGCTTCGTGACCTCTTGTCCTTCGGCGTGGATGTGGCCGCGATCCAAGAGACTCACTTTGTTTGCGAAGTCGACTCTTGTGTGCTGTCTAACGACTTTGTCGTCTATTCAGCATATGGGAGCCGGCAAGCCAGAGGTGTTTCTTTGCTGGTCAAGCGTACCCTGGACGCGAAGGTTGACCTTGTCCATGTCGGTGCCGAGGGCCGGCTGATCGTGGCCGATATTGCAGTGAAAAGCAAATTGTTCCGGCTGATTGTGGTTTATGCGCCCAATAAGCAAGGTGAGCGTGTCTCTTTCTTTCGGCTGTTGGAGCCCTTTATGGTGCATTCAACACGGCTAATCTTAGTTGGGGACTGGAATGCCATCCTAACCCCCAAATGGGATAGAGGGAGGGGCGCTAGCGGGAGGAATGATGATCGTAGCCTGGTTGATCTGATCGACGAATTTGGTCTCGTCGATAGATACCGGGTCGATCATCCGGATGGGAGTATGTGGACGTGGGCGCTTAATTGGCCTTCTACCCGGGTATCTGCGTACCTGGATAGGATGTTAGTGAGAGTGGCCGACATAGACTTCTTAGAATGTCCAACGTTCCACTGGCTAGGCTACACGGACCACAAACTCGTTTGTGCCCGTGTGGTGTTAGACTTTAGGCCTAGGTTGGCTGGTTATTGGAAGTTCAATCAGTCCTTACTGGACAGGCGGGACTTTCGTGACCAGCTGACAAAACTAGTTCAGCGGGCGTTAATTGGGCGAGTCATTGGGAATAAGTGGTGGGTTAACCTTAAGGACTCCATTAGGTCTTTTGCCACCAAATATAGCCAGCGGCTCAAACTAGATAAGGCTGCGGAGGCAAAGACACTTAGTGCTAATTTCGCCCGGGCGGAGGCTGGTGGGGATCCCCTAGAGATAGCCTTAGCCAGGGAGGCCCTGAGGCGCACGACTAGCGAGCGCTATATGGGTCAGGTAATTAGAGCTAAGTTAAGCAAGATGTCTTCCGAAGCTGTGAACATGGGCGCAGAACTGCGCAAGGAAGAAATTCGTCGGGCCGGCGATCGGTACATTCGAGAAGTGCGCGACCCGGAGGGGCATCTCCTTCGGTCCACCGACGACATGTGCGAGGCGTTCCGGCAGCATTTCGAACACCGGTTTACCAAGGAGCCTGGTCTCCGTGACGAGGAGTTTCGCAGCTATTTGGCTGACTTTCCCCGGCTTTTGCCGGCTGAAGCGGCTAGCTGCGAAGGGGAGATTACGGAGGACGAAGTCTACGCGGCTTTGAAGAAGACCGGCAGTGGCAAGTCGCCAGGTTTGGATGGTTTGCCCTATGAATTGTACTTGAGGATGTCGCACCTTTTTGTCCCGCTCTTGACTGTCGTGTTCAACCACTGGTTTCGGCAGGGGTCCATCCCCGGTCGGATCACCAGGGGCGTGATCACGCTGTTGGGAAAAGGCAAGAAGGTTGGGCGGGGATTAGATGATTACAGGCCCATAACTCTGCTAAACACAGAGTTAAAGATTTTGGCCAAGATCCTGACGAATCGCTTGCAGCTAGTTGCCGAGTCTCTGTTGGAACCGGATCAGACTTGTTCTGTGAAGGGACGAACAATTCAGAGCAACCTGCACTTGATCCGCACGATCGTAGAGGGTGTAGAAGACGACGAAGAGGCCGCGCTGATCAATTTGGATCAGTCCAAGGCATTTGATAGGATTGACCATGGCTACCTGGCTGCTGTCCTGCAGGCCGCCGGATTCAAACCCGACTTCAGCCGCTGGATTAGCCTTCTGTATCGCTCCCCCAAGGCTGTGGTACAGGTGAACGGGAAGCTGTCGAGCGCTTTCGCGCTGTCTAGGTCGGTCCGACAGGGTTGTCCACTGTCGCCTCTCCTTTACGTCCTGGCGTTGGAGCCTCTCCTTCGCCGGCTAAGGGACGAGACGTGCAGTCCGGTCCTGCGTGGAATTGCTGTCCCTGGAGGAGCTCGAGCCAGGGTTTCCGCGTACGCCGATGACGTAACGACCTTTGTGTCCTCCCGCAGGGACATAAGGGCGGTACAGAAGGCGCTTGAACGGTACGAACAGGTAACAGGGGCCAGAATTAACCGCGACAAGTCGTCCGGCTTGCGGTTAGGTGCCTGGAAGGGTGTTTCCCTCCCGGGGCCCTTCGACTGGACGGACGGGCCGGTCAAGCTCCTCGGAGTTTGGTTCGGTCCGGACTTACAGTTGGAGAAAAACTGGTCAGAAGTACAGGCAAAGGTCGGCGCGTCGGTCGAGATTTGGCGTCGGCGGAGTCTCTCCGTGAAGGGTCTGGCGGAGGTGTGTAATACATACCTCTTTCCCAGAATCCTTTACCGGCTGTCTGTACTTCCCCTTTGTGACGATCATGAGAAGGCGCTCGAGCGTTTGCTATTCTCCTGTCTTTGGAGAGGACGCAAACACATGGTCGACAAAGGAGTCTGTTGCCTCCGTCCGTGTCAAGGGGGTCTGGGGATGCCACACTTGAGGAGCCACGTGCTCGCTTCGAGGTTGGCATTCCTCAGGCGCGCGTTGGAGGAAGATCGGTTGCTTGCGGGGGTAGTGAGGGACATGTTCCCTAGCCTCACTATCACTCCCCCGCTCCTAAGGACTAGCAATAGGCCTTGGGGGCGGCCGAAATTCCTGCTCGAATGTCTGACGGCCCTTCGGGCCATTCCATGGTCCAGTGACCTTTCACGGCCTAGGAGAATCTTCTATCGGGGATTAGTGGAGGGCGCCGTGAAGGATGAACTGTGGAGTAAGCTCGGCATGTCGAGAGAGGAGTATCGCTCTCATTGGTCTTGGGCGCCAGGTGCGGATTGGCTCAACAACTCTGAGTTTTCTCTGACCTGGCGATTGGCTCGGAATGGTTTGTCTCTCAACGACAAGCGGTTCGCAATGGGCCTGGCGGATTTGCCAGATTGTGAACGTTGCGTCCTTGGAATTAAGGAGACGTCTGCGCACGCCTTCTTCCATTGTTCGCGCGTTCGCCCGTTGTGGGCGCGTGTCGGCGAGTTGACTGCTCGTATCGCGCCGCGGGAGCTTGTGCTCATTGATCGCGCATACGCTGTGGACAATGTGTCGCTCCCGTACTCTGGAGTGAAGCGGATGGTGTTTCTGTCGCTACTGGCCACGGCTAGAATGGTGATTTGGATGACGCGTCTGGAGGAAGTCTTGCGGGGAGGTCGTCTTTCGGATCAGGATCTAATCCGATATTTTGAGCACCAGCTCAAAATTAAGATTAGAACTGAACGGAAACGGCTGCACCCGACAGAGTTCAGCGAAAGGTGGGTATATGCAGCGAGCCTGGTTCGCGTGACCGGGGCTAGCCTTGATTTTCTCTTTTAGATCTGCTAGTTGCATCGGGGTGGATTCCTTTGGAACCCCGCCCGTGGTTAAGGTAGAAGTCTCTTTTGTGCCTAGTTAATGTGAGTGAATGTGTTTGTCCTGGCCTGTTCCCGGCTTCATTGCTTTTGTTATGATCCAGTTCGAGATTCCCATTGTCCAAGTATTATTTTGTCCCGTTTTCACTCTCGGCTGGGTCAGCCTTATACATTCTCCAGTCCAATTTATTTTTGCCCCCTGCTTATCCATTCCCCTTAGAAAGAGAGCTGCTTGATTTTGTTCTTTTTTAAGGCAGAATACAGTGGCCTCTTTAATTATGTGGGTGTGTTTGGGTCTTACTAACATTGTGTATATATATTCATTTGAAATTGTTTTTTGTTTTGGGGTTTTTTGTTTCTTCATTCCCCCTCCCCATCATGTCATTTCATGAATAAAGTTTTAAATTTATTTTTGTAAGATATTGTATATATTGTAAAAATCAGAAATTTTTATGTACATTTGGGGTGTTTTTAGGTCCCTGGTATGATTTTGCGGTATTTTGGTGCTTGATAGGTATGAGTGTTGATGGACAAATTTTTATGGTGAATGAGAAAATTGTAACGTATGTATGGGTCGTGAATCTGATTAGCTAGGTATAAGATAGTTACGGAAGACCAACCCAAGTTTTTGTTCCCCCTCCCATTTGTTGGCCTTGTGCCAGAATTTATGTACTTTTTCATAAATAAATAAGTACCAGCCCTTCCCTACTGACTTTTGTTTTGTGGGTTGTGGTTGTAAGTGCAAAGTTCTGCTTTTGTTCCTACGTGATATTAGTAGTGACTTTGTATCTTGGACACACTGATTTCCGGCCCGAGTTTATAGCTCGGGCTCGCGTAAAGTAGCGTTTTCAACGCGAAACACCGGAAAGAAGTTGTCCGGTGTTCGGCCACTTTGTGGCAATGGCCTCTAATGGGCCGGATGAGGTCGTTCCTCCCACCATGGCGTCGGTGGGAGGGAAGGAGGGTGACTGGCAGCTACCGCCACGGGAGTCACCCTCCTTACTAGTACCAGTAGAAGAATCAGCAGCAGGACCCGTACCGGCTGCAGTGCCAGCTCCTGGATCCCCCAAACCATCTACCTCTGGGTGGACAGGGGGAAAAATTACCGAAAAAAATGAAGACTATTATGAAAAGATGAAGGCCAAGTACGAGGAATATATCAAAGGCACAGAGCTAGTCTCAGTGCCGGACCAGTTGGCGGAAATAGAGAAAAGGATCATTACTTTGATAACTAAAGATATCAAAACTCACAAGATGATCGGAGTGCCAAGAGACACATTTGAAGATGCTATCAAGGCACTGAACATCAAGGCTAGGGCCGTGGCGAGGAGGAGCAATGCCATATGGGACGTCCTGCTGGGCACCCCCGAAGAGGCTAAGCGTATGGTCGGATTGGTGCTGGAGACAAAAACTCTCCAGTTCCTGACTGAGTACATGGGTGCCCGTAAGGTCAAAATAACACTGCATGGCGTCCCTATGGACATTGCAGAAGACCACGTGGGCGCTTTCTTTGCTAATTATGGAAAAGTAGCCGCGGTCTCCTCGCTGCGGTCGAAGGCCAGGGTTTATCACTGGTGACATGGTCCTGCAGGCGACTCTGTCAAAGGAGAACATTGATAAAATACCCAACGTCCTTACCTGCAGGGGCCGCAACATCTTTGTCATCGTGGAAGGCAGGAAGCCGTGCTGTTGGGTCTGTGGGGCGGCGGAACATGTCGCTAAAACGTGTCCGACTAAGAATCCGCCCCCAAAGGCCCAACCAGCCAAACAACAGCAACCTGTGAAAGAAGCAGCTAAGCCAAGCCCACCAGCACCAGCTCCGGCAGCCGGCAAGGAGGGTGATTGGCAGGTGGTGGCGAGGAAAAAAGCAAAAACGCCTTCTCCGGCCAAGGGGCCGGTCAAGGCTCCATCGCCTGTCAAAACACCTGCCAAAACACCCCCCAAAACAAAAGGAACCTACTCCCATAAAATCACCCACCAAACAAGGGAAGGAAAGAGCCCTCTCCCCGAAAAAGGATGTGGGGGAACCAATGGAGGTAGGGAGAGCGTCATCCCTGAAGCGCGGAAGAGAGGCGGAAGATGAGCAACAGGACGGCATAAAAAGCAGAAGGAGGAGCAGGAGCTCCGAAAGAAGGAAATATAGGGACAAGTGCGCGTCTGTACCGGTCTCTCCGGTCAGGCACACGTATGCCGATAAAGCTAGAAGCCTACCTTCTTCCCCGCGCAAAGCTTCCCAGTCCCCAACCTTTAATTTGATCCCTTTAAAAAAACAGATGCCTGTAACACCCTCTCCCTCCCCTTCTCCTATTCCCACTCCCTCTCGGGCAAAAAAAAGAAAGCCCTCCCTCAAGGTGATGCACTGTTGAAGGTGGACGAAGGTATTGTGGAGGAGTGGTCCTCGCAGAGGAGAAAGCTCCTGAAGCCGCTCCTCAAACTAACTAAAGTTAAAGGACTTTCTACAGAAGAGCCAACAAACTTTCCCCAGGCCCCAGGAATAATTACCCTCGTTAGAAACACCGGGGGTAACCTGAGGGTCTGGGACCATATTGAAGAGGCCAAATTACACTATCCTAAAATAAGGATGGTCACTATGAACACACCTGAGCTCAAAAAAATGGGCAAAAATTGTTCGGGGAGGTTCCCGGTTATTCTCCACCCATGCTTATATAGGGTGGTAAAACTAACATATCCCACCGACGTCGGCGGGATTGTCCTAGACGGGCGGATTACGTCCGACATTGGTACAGGGTCCCTAGGACAGTCCGTCGGGGTCCCCTCTGCCCGAGATTTCTACCCCGTATGCGACTAGTGCCTTTGTTGCATGTTTCTTTGTTTTTTTCTTTTCAGAACTAAAAGATGTCTATTAAGATAGCCAGCTTGAATGCGAAGGGCCTGAGGGATCGGGGTAAGGCGGCTCGCCTGCTTCGTGACCTCTTGTCCTTCGGCGTGGATGTGGCCGCGATCCAAGAGACTCACTTTGTTTGCGAAGTCGACTCTTGTGTGCTGTCTAACGACTTTGTCGTCTATTCAGCATATGGGAGCCGGCAAGCCAGAGGTGTTTCTTTGCTGGTCAAGCGTACCCTGGACGCGAAGGTTGACCTTGTCCATGTCGGTGCCGAGGGCCGGCTGATCGTGGCCGATATTGCAGTGAAAAGCAAATTGTTCCGGCTGATTGTGGTTTATGCGCCCAATAAGCAAGGTGAGCGTGTCTCTTTCTTTCGGCTGTTGGAGCCCTTTATGGTGCATTCAACACGGCTAATCTTAGTTGGGGACTGGAATGCCATCCTAACCCCCAAATGGGATAGAGGGAGGGGCGCTAGCGGGAGGAATGATGATCGTAGCCTGGTTGATCTGATCGACGAATTTGGTCTCGTCGATAGATACCGGGTCGATCATCCGGATGGGAGTATGTGGACGTGGGCGCTTAATTGGCCTTCTACCCGGGTATCTGCGTACCTGGATAGGATGTTAGTGAGAGTGGCCGACATAGACTTCTTAGAATGTCCAACGTTCCACTGGCTAGGCTACACGGACCACAAACTCGTTTGTGCCCGTGTGGTGTTAGACTTTAGGCCTAGGTTGGCTGGTTATTGGAAGTTCAATCAGTCCTTACTGGACAGGCGGGACTTTCGTGACCAGCTGACAAAACTAGTTCAGCGGGCGTTAATTGGGCGAGTCATTGGGAATAAGTGGTGGGTTAACCTTAAGGACTCCATTAGGTCTTTTGCCACCAAATATAGCCAGCGGCTCAAACTAGATAAGGCTGCGGAGGCAAAGACACTTAGTGCTAATTTCGCCCGGGCGGAGGCTGGTGGGGATCCCCTCGAGATAGCCTTAGCCAGGGAGGCCCTGAGGCGCACGACTAGCGAGCGCTATATGGGTCAGGTAATTAGAGCTAAGTTAAGCAAGATGTCTTCCGAAGCTGTGAACATGGGCGCAGAACTGCGCAAGGAAGAAATTCGTCGGGCCGGCGATCGGTACATTCGAGAAGTGCGCGACCCGGAGGGGCATCTCCTTCGGTCCACCGACGACATGTGCGAGGCGTTCCGGCAGCATTTCGAACACCGGTTTACCAAGGAGCCTGGTCTCCGTGACGAGGAGTTTCGCAGCTATTTGGCTGACTTTCCCCGGCTTTTGCCGGCTGAAGCGGCTAGCTGCGAAGGGGAGATTACGGAGGACGAAGTCTACGCGGCTTTGAAGAAGACCGGCAGTGGCAAGTCGCCAGGTTTGGATGGTTTGCCCTATGAATTGTACTTGAGGATGTCGCACCTTTTTGTCCCGCTCTTGACTGTCGTGTTCAACCACTGGTTTCGGCAGGGGTCCATCCCCGGTCGGATCACCAGGGGCGTGATCACGCTGTTGGAAAAGGCAAGAAGGTTGGGCGGGGATTAGATGATTACAGGCCCATAACTCTGCTAAACACAGAGTTAAAGATTTTGGCCAAGATCCTGACGAATCGCTTGCAGCTAGTTGCCGAGTCTCTGTTGGAACCGGATCAGACTTGTTCTGTGAAGGGACGAACAATTCAGAGCAACCTGCACTTGATCCGCACGATCGTAGAGGGTGTAGAAGACGACGAAGAGGCCGCGCTGATCAATTTGGATCAGTCCAAGGCATTTGATAGGATTGACCATGGCTACCTGGCTGCTGTCCTGCAGGCCGCCGGATTCAAACCCGACTTCAGCCGCTGGATTAGCCTTCTGTATCGCTCCCCCAAGGCTGTGGTACAGGTGAACGGGAAGCTGTCGAGCGCTTTCGCGCTGTCTAGGTCGGTCCGACAGGGTTGTCCACTGTCGCCTCTCCTTTACGTCCTGGCGTTGGAGCCTCTCCTTCGCCGGCTAAGGGACGAGACGTGCAGTCCGGTCCTGCGTGGAATCAAGGTCCCTGGTGGAGCTCGAGCCAGGGGTTTCCGCGTACGCCGATGACGTAACGACCTTTGTGTCCTCCCGCAGGGACATAAGGGCGGTACAGAAGGCGCTTGAACGGTACGAACAGGTAACAGGGGCCAGAATTAACCGCGACAAGTCGTCCGGCTTGCGGTTAGGTGCCTGGAAGGGTGTTTCCCTCCCGGGGCCCTTCGACTGGACGGACGGGCCGGTCAAGCTCCTCGGAGTTTGGTTCGGTCCGGACTTACAGTTGGAGAAAAACTGGTCAGAAGTACAGGCAAAGGTCGGCGCGTCGGTCGAGATTTGGCGTCGACGGAGTCTCTCCGTGAAGGGTCTGGCGGAGGTGTGTAATACATACCTCTTTCCCAGAATCCTTTACCGGCTGTCTGTACTTCCCCTTTGTGACGATCATGAGAAGGCGCTCGAGCGTTTGCTATTCTCCTGTCTTTGGAGAGGACGCAAACACATGGTCGACAAAGGAGTCTGCTGCCTCCGTCCGTGTCAAGGGGGTCTGGGGATGCCACACTTGAGGAGCCACGTGCTCGCTTCGAGGTTGGCATTCCTCAGGCGCGCGTTGGAGGAAGATCGGTTGCTTGCGGGGGTAGTGAGGGACATGTTCCCTAGCCTCACTATCACTCCCCCGCTCCTAAGGACTAGCAATAGGCCTTGGGGGCGGCCGAAATTCCTGCTCGAATGTCTGACGGCCCTTCGGGCCATTCCATGGTCCAGTGACCTTTCACGGCCTAGGAGAATCTTCTATCGGGGATTAGTGGAGGGCGCCGTGAAGGATGAACTGTGGAGTAAGCTCGGCATGTCGAGAGAGGAGTATCGCTCTCATTGGTCTTGGGCGCCAGGTGCGGATTGGCTCAACAACTCTGAGTTTTCTCTGACCTGGCGATTGGCTCGGAATGGTTTGTCTCTCAACGACAAGCGGTTCGCAATGGGCCTGGCGGATTTGCCAGATTGTGAACGTTGCGTCCTTGGAATTAAC